>CAKAKR010022620.1:0-15024 GCA_916700685.1 Adelosebastes latens
GGCACTTCGGTACATCTACACAGTGATCCGCTGACAGGTCGTCGTCTGCTGCGGTGTGTTTTTTAGGCCTTCCAGAAGCTAAAGGAGACGGCCCTTGAATGCCAAGCAGCTCAGCTGAAGAAGCTCAAGGAGACGTGCGAGAAGTAAGTGTACATGTAGCTGTTTCACCTTGTACGGACAAATAGGAAAAGTTGGGAAAGGACCCAGAAGTCACTGCCGGAGTGACTTTCTGCTTCTTAGTTATTATTATGGTATAACTAAGGGAACAGTATGTAGCATTTGGCGGGATCTATTGGCAGAAGTATGTTTTCTTTAGTGTATAATCACCTGAAAATGAGAATCGTTGTGTTTTTGTGACCTTAGAATGAGCCGTTTATATCTACATACGGAGCGGGTCCTCTTCACGGAGCCGGCGGCCATGTTTCTACAGTAGCCCAGAACGGACAAACCAAACACTGGCTCTAGATAGGGCCATTTGTATTTTCACGTTTTTGCTATGGCAACTGTGTTTCTCCTACATACTTGGCACACGGGAGAAGTTTCACCTGGTTGCAATCTGCAACCTCACTGCTAGAAGCTGCCAGATCCTACACACTGCACCTTTAAGTTTGCTTTTTGCCATAATGCCTTATGCTGTGTCTCACTTACGTACTTACACATGCTGTTTTGAGTGCATGAATGCGTTCACACTGAGAAGTATGGCGGAATGCAGTGCGCTCTAAGTACCCGGATGTTTTACTCAAAACGTTGAGTGTGGAACATTGGACACTTCTCACCCTCTATGGTCGCCATCTTTGCTACGTAGCGGAAGGGGAGGGGCCACCAACCTTTTTCAAACTCCATAAAATAGTGTGCACAGTGTACTACATGGAAGTGTACTAACGGAAGTATCCGAATTGAGACACAGCTGTAGTGTTATATTGATTTTAAAGTGTCTTTCTTCCCTTTTTGCACCATGTGACTTTGATTCCCGGATGTTGGCCTTTCCACAAGCGTTTAGGTTTTTTAATAACATTCACAAAAAATGTAAAAGTTCCCTACAAAATTTGCAATTTGTCTTTGTCCGTAATGTTGTGATGTAATTGTGTTTGCAGGGAGAAGAAAGATCTCCAGAAAATCCTGGACAGGAAGCGGCAAAACAGCATCAGCGATGCCAAGACCCGCGACAAAGACAAGGCTGAGACGTAATGAGCTTGATGTTTATTGGATATTTGGGCTGTCTGACCCTATTTTGATTCACATGTCTTTTCATCATTCATGTCTTTTTCTTTCTTTTTCTCTTCCTCTTCCTCTCTCTCTCTCTGCAGGGAACTGAATGAGATCAACAGGAAACATATTCAAGATTCTGTCTCCTTAATCCGCGGGGTACGTACCAACGCTGACACGCACACACACACTCTTATCACTGACAGTCCTTGAGGACGGCCATTTATCTAGGCTACTTTATAGTGCATTGTCATCAACTTTACTCCACTGTGCCTATCTTTTATCCTCCCATCCCTCATCTTAATTTTCTTTTTTTACTGGTTTCATCCTCAAATCCCCTCTCACATACTGCTTTTCATCTCGTATTTCCCTTCTATATGTATTCCTACTTCCCCTACATTCATCTTTTTTCCCCTCAAATCTTCCTCAAATTTTCCCTTTCCTTCCTTCCTTCCTTCCTTCCTTCCTTCCTTCCTCCCTTCCTTCCTTCCTTCCTTCCCTTCCCGCTCTTCCCTCTTCCCACCCCAGCTGGAGGAGGCTCAGACCAAGAGACAGGACAAGCTGATGCTGAGGCAGCGGGAGGTGCTGCAACACATAGAAGATGAATTCCCCCTGGTGAGCAAAACCACATGGACTCACACATAACACCGAAGTGCTTGAACATTTAAAAAAATGATTTCCTAAATGTTTTCTTCTGCAGCTCCAGTCTCAGTTGGAGAGGGAACTAGAGCAGGAGTATCAGCGACTACGAGAGGAAATCTGCCAGCACCTTCACTTGGAGCTCCAGAACAAAGGTCTCCGAAAAGACGCCCTGTTCTCACCGCTGTCCAACCACAGCAGCCCCAGCTCCGGATCGGGCCCGCCCTCCAACTGCTCCACGCCCTCTTACCCGTCGACGCCCAACCGGAGCGCCTTGAACAGGAGCATGGACAATAGCACTGCGTCACTGGCCGATTCCACTTCCTCGTCCACCACTCCCGTCCTGTCGGAGGCGGAGATGTCGTTCAGTTAAAATTATTACTTGTAAAAAGGAAAAACATACATTCAACTGGGGTCTATAATGATTATAATGTGGGATAGTAATGATATTAATTATTGACTAATTTTATTCCTTTTTTTTATTACAGACTGTTTTTTTCTTGTCTACAGAGCTATGTTATTTTTTATTTTGCTGTTTTTGTCAGATGCACATCATGCCTTTTTGTTGGAAGATTTCATAAGAATCATAACCAAACTTTTTTTATTTTTTACATTTTTCTTGTCTCTTTGTTTTTAATGTCATATCCTTTGATACCTTTTTCTTAGCAGCATTCCCATTTTTGTCCGGTCAGTAAGCTTTGGTACGGTTTCGCCACATGACGAGCGTTACGCTCACGCTGTTTTTTGCTAAAGCTTTCTGTTTGTAACAGCTTTATTGACACTTTTTTGAAACTGTGTCGAGAGAGGTGCAGGGCTAGAAAACGGCTGCCTTTTGTTCAGGAAATCTTTGTAACATACATAGCGATTACCATAATAGTAAGGAAAAGTAATTCTCATTACAAAATTTTGATATTTTGTTTGTAGCAACAACGCGATTGCCTCGTAATGGCTTCATGACCCACAAATAAGATGAGGAACTATTTAAAACGCAGCCTATGGAGATGTCTGAGGGCTACAAATACATTTCTTTCCATTTTTGCAAGTAATATGTTCATGGTTAGAGAAGTATTATCCAGAGTTGAGTATCAAGAGGGAATATGACTTTTAAAAAAGAGGTTTAAAAGCTTAAGTTTTAGCTGTAATGGCAGGAGGTGACCAGCAAGCGGTGCTGCAGCCTTTTAGCTGTTTATTTTGAACCGGTGGTTTGAGCCCTCCGTTCATCGAGCCTGATTATCCTATTAAACTGTACCCCCCGACACACACACACACACACACACACACACACACACACACACACACACACACACACACCTGTCTCAGCAGGATTTGCAGCGTCATTGGTCGGGTTAAAGTCTCTGGCCTTTAACCTCCAATCAAAGTCCAGCCAAGGTCGCATGGGGGGGGGCAGACATCCATCTGGCTAGAAACAAGTGTGTGTGTGTGTGTGTTTGAGGGGTAAAGAAGGGAAGGTTTTAGTGATGTAACGCTCACTTTCGCACATACACACACACACACGCCGACACTATTTACTAGTGAGGCGTCTATGAAAGTTCCATCCAAACATTATGTGTACACACACACACCAACACACTCATGCGCTCAGCTTATTGGTTCAGTGGCCAAAAGCCTTTAAAATCCTCATCCCATCCAATCTATCCCGACACACACACTTTAGGAAAGAACACATATCACATATCGTTTTGCAAATATCGCAGATTACTAAACTCTTCAAGGGTATTTGTGTGTGGCCCGAATTTAATCTGTTGATGAGACGTCTGCTCTTTCCTGCTAAAAGGAAAGAGTCTGCTCAGTGTGTGTGTGTGTGTGTGTGTGTGTTTGTTGGTACAGTTAGTTTGGCACTTTTGCAGCCTAGATTAGGACACCATAGAGTACGCTCATATTGCAACGCCACTGTACAGTAGGAGACAGTCTTCAGATGACGACTTAAAGCTGCACTATGACATTTTAATGTAAAAATACACTCGTATTTGTGGTCCGAATCACTAAACACACGAGGGTATTCCTTCGCATTCTAACTGCAACACTGTAGATTTGCTCAATTTAACAAATTAATGTTTTAGTGTTTAGATAATGTGGTAAGAAGTCCCGTCACAGCTCAGGTGACAGCTTAACGGTTTAATTACACTGAAGCCTCAAAATTCAGAGTTACCTCTAATTGCCATTAGCATGTGTCGCTATGAAAAACAGTAGTTCAGTTCTCTTGTTTCCACAGTTGTCAGTGGACTTAGAAAGAGCTTTATTTTAGGGTGAATATACCCTTAAAACATCCCACTCAGTTCCCTCAGTTTGTCCATTTAAGCCAAATATTGACTGTGGGATTGTAGTGCACAAACGGTACTTTAAGTTTCTGTGTTTTTTGTCCCCATCGAAGCTTCCCCGCTTTTTATTTTCATCCATTACTGGAGACTTTTTTTTTTTTTTTTACAGCACAATGTTTTTTTCTTTCTCGTCTTTTCCGCTTCGAGGGGTTAAGTGATGGCACTCTGTGTAAATGTATTCTGTGTATATGTTTAGTTTTATGTGAATTTTACTACTGACCACAAGTGCTGTAGAGGGATAGAGGTCAGGAGAGGTCAAGGAAGGTCGAGGGAAGCAACGAGTTGATAGAATTCCTACTTTTTTCCCCTCAAAGAAAAGATTGTTTTTAGATATCTTGTCCTCTTCCACCTCGCTCCTTCAATGAGCACTGGCTGCCTGTCTGTCTGATTATTCCCCCTCACACAAACCTCTTTGTAAACTATCATCTATTTAAATGGAATTTTAACAACTTTTTCTTTTGTGGTTATTTAAGTTTTTATTGTAGGATCCATTCATTCGATTAACAATTTGCAGAGTGTAAAAGGTTTTCATATATCAAGCCCCTATTGCTTTATTTTATTATGCCTGAAATCATCATGGAGCTCTGCTTTTTCAAGTCGGACACCATAAAGAAAGCCAATAACTGTTCTGAAATTGTTGGTTTATCTTATAGGTCATTAGTAGGACAGCAACAACAACATACTGCTGCTGGGGTCAGCACTTTCTTTAAATGAGTACGCTGACCTTTAGATCTCTGATAATTTGTGCCACACTGCATACAGTATGTAAATGTTTCCTCATTTTGGACCCTAATGTATACAGTGTGAGTATTTGCTTTGTACAGTGGAGACGGAGGAGATACAGCCACCAGTCTTCTCAAATCGAAAGGTCGATACATTCCTCGCAGGCTACCTGCTGTTAGGGTCGAGGTGGTCCGAGCTATTCCAAGTCCAGTGGCAAGTATTCAAAGTATCGTATGAGATCCGTACATTACAAGGTACTCCGACTTTTCTTATATTTGATCCCATTTTACTACAACCCCTTTAAACTGAGACTCTTTTCATGTTTAAATGCACTTTTACCATTCTCTGTTCTTGTTGCTTGTAAAAAAAAATCTTTGGTTTCTGTGACATCAACACAACCAGTTTCCAACGATTTTGACTTTTAGTGTAAAGTTACAGCAGCTGTTTATTTTTACGAGGTTTAGTGGACGTTGGCAGAAGAGTCGTCGAGCACATTTTGACAGTTACACAAGAAAGTGATTTTTTATGGTACTATTCCCACAGATGTATGACGAACTTAGTGATGGAAGACAAAAATATGAGAAAAATACATTATTATGTAATATTCTAAAAGGAAACAAGAAAAATACCACAAACGAGAAGTACTTCAGATATCTTAAGTGGTTTGACCTGTAGACTCTTACTCTGCTGTAACAATACATGTTAGATACTGTAGCAGCCAGTGACTTTGAATTTAGATGTACAGTTGTACAGTTTACATTTGAAACTGCTGGATTAATTTACATGAACTGTATGGACAATAGGTACTTTGTACTGACAGATAAAGATGAAGTCTTTCAAGTTTTAATCTGTCCAATATGGGATTACAGATTGCATAGCATTTTGGGAGTTTGACAAGAACTGACACCAGATTAATCAGGTGCCTGTTTGCACTGAGACTGGAAAGTAGTGATAAAATGTAATGAGCTTGATCGTTAGTTAGACATACAGTAATGACTTGATTGTAGAAGTAAAATACGCAAAATATAATTTGAAATTACTTTAAATGCCACATTTTATTTGACAGGTATCAGATTTAAAGCTGCACTATTTAATATTTTTATTTTAAAGGTATAAGATGCAGGAATTTCCCAAAAAAACAATGTATAGACTTTGACCTGGATTTTGTCTTTTCTTCTTATTTTGCTGTGTTCGGGACGCTTCTGGGCGTCAGCGAACAGCCTTTGGGCCCCACGTGGGGGTGTAACCTCCAGCCAATAACAGCGCGCAGGGTTGTGCATAGTTGTGGGTGTGTTTATTTGTGCTTTAGAACGTAATCGCCGTGAAACAATTAGAAAATAACGCGTTATTTCTCTGATTCACTGCTTTGTTCTCACTAACGCCGCCCCCTCTCTTCATTCACTCTATACTGTAGCTCGCTCGATCTGCTGCTCTCTCCTTCACTCGCTCGTTGAGCTGAGGAGGAATGGCCAACTTTGAATGCTGTGTGTTTACAAACGGTAACCATTATATCATTAAATGATTATGTGTAATGTGAAAGGGTTCACATGTAGTGATGAACTCGCAGAGAACTACTGAGCGTTTCAGCATCTCCGCGTGTCTGTCCTTCCGTCCGTCCGTCTGTATCCGTCCGTTCGCGTGTCACACTTTCGTTTCTGGAGCAGAACTCGGAAACTATTTAATTTAGGAACTTCAAATTTGGTATGATGGTTGACAGTGTGGTCTAGTTGTGCCTTTTGGGGGGTTAGAAGTCCAGCGTGCCCAAAACTTTTGAAATATTTCCAAAAGGGCAAAACCTTTGGCTCTACTTTAGCAGAGGTCAAGCAGTGAGTGGGGGTATGTGAGCCATGCTCACTTTCACCTTTTTGTTACTGTTACTATTTATCTGCGGTTGCCTAGCATTACTTAACATACTAGATGCTAAAACATTAGCATGTGCACATGCTAATGATTTACTTATCTACCAGTCCCAGAGTTAATCCTGGGGTCAGTACTCTTGTCAGACTTTGTGCAAAATGGTTAAAGCTCCCAAGAAGTCCCTTAAAACATAATCATGAGGCAAGATATTTGGATATCAGCTTTTGAATCAGGAGCTTTATTGACTTCCTGTGTAAACCATAACTCTAAAAAGGCAGACATCAGTTCTCGTTTCTTCAGTACATGCTTAGATTCGTCCTGTGCCGCTTTGGCACATAGAGAGGAGAGAGAAGTCAGTATGCTATGGTGCCGTTAGCTAGTTTCCTTCCCACCAGAATGGAGCCTTGGGGTTGTTTCTTGTCAGCCAGTAGCTTTAACCTCTCTCATTTCTGTCCTGTTTATGTTGAAAACACTCATTTAAACAGACACACACAATATCATACTCTGACACAAACACAGCAGCGTACCATTAGACACTATGCTCGCTTCAGTATTACACACACAAGCACTCCTTGACTTTACTCTTATTAGACATTTGGTGTGACGAGTGTCCCTCCGGCCCACCCTGAGGCCTCTTGACTGTCATGTCTTCTCTCCCTCTCTTTCTCTTCCTCTCTCAACCCCACTGTCCCATTTCCTTCTCTCCAGTTTCCCCTCACTAATGAGACCATCTTTTACTTTTGGATTAGTTAAATTAACTAAAAGCAGCCATGTTTGTACACTTCAGAGCATGCGATTTACATAAAACAAGTAGTGAGTTCTGTTGACACTGTACATGTGTATATGTTTGTTCGGATATAAGGGAATACTATACAATAATCCAGATGTAATATTTTATTCATAATTAATATAAAGTATATGACTGAACATTCAGTAATAAACTTAAAACTTCCTGTTCCAGAGCTGAACCTTGGCTGTTTTTTGTGTGTGTGATGAGGGATGAAGACAGTGTTTGTGCACCATCATAGGCAGGATTTAAGGTCGGTACAACATTTTCATCTTGTCGTGGATGTGGTTGTTTCCAGCATTTCAGGCTTTCTGGGCACTTATCTCTTATCCATTTGTAATGAAAAGTGTATTATTTAACATTTTTTTTTGCTATGTAATATGCTTTGAGTTTATTTAATATGACAGGCTCAGTTTTGAGGCACAGTTTTGCCTTCACACTAATTCAGAGGCAGTTTCTGCAGAAAGTATAGAGAGACCAAACTGTCAGAGAACTAGTTAACTGCAAAGCATCCTGCGTGCTCAAGCACCATTAAGTAAGAAACTAGCTGTCTGCATTGTTCAAACTACACTAATAAGCATTAACACTGTAATATGCAAATTTAATTTATGAAAAGTGTGAGAAGGAACACAAATGTACATCAATTGAAATCTTCCAGAACAGCTGTTTTACAGATACTGAGGTCATGAGTGGAAGTCCTAGTCTCCAAAGAGTGAAGGATGGATCCTGGTGAATCCTGATGGACTCATTGGACAGCTGTTGATGAAAACTGCAGGTGAACACAGTTTAACAGCAGGGCCAACAGTTGGTGAACAGTACAAAATAATGCACGTTGTTATGGTTATGGTTAGCTTTATTGTACCACGGCATTGTTAAAAAAAGGTTGCGTCTGCATTAATGAATCACTGAATTAATGCACCACCTGGGGAGCACGCTGAGTGACCCAAATCAAACACACCAAGGATGTTGCGTCACCAACACGGTGCAGGCTGGGTCTGGCTGACATGCTAAATGCTCATGGTGGATGTTTCAGGGGGGACTTCTGTGTTCAGTGAGGTGTGTGAGGCCTTTCTGCTGTTTGTGACTGCAGAGCCTCATTCAGCTCAAAGGTTTTTGAATTTGAGGAGCGCAGTGGACTGGTTATATTATGTATATCTTTTCTATGACATAATATGATTTCGATTTTTATGGCATACTATGACATTTAAAAAAAAAATTCCAACATACTATACTATGACTTTTTTATGTCATACTATACTATGCCTTTTCGACATACTATACAATGTCATTTTTAAGCCATTTTATTACTCTTTTCGACATACTATACTATGATTTATTTTCAACATACTGCACTATGATTTTTTTTCGTTCAACATACTTATGATTTTTTTTATGGCATATTATACTATGACTTTTTTCGTCATACTATAGCTACCATAACATTTTTATGGCATGCTATGACTTTTTTTACTTTGTTTGACATACTATACTATGACTTTTTAATGATTCTTTTATGGCATATTATACTATGATTTCTTTATGACTTTTTCGTCATATTCTAGCTACTATAATATTTTTATTGCATGCTATGACTTTTATGATTTTTTATTGCATATTATACTATGATTTAATGATTTTTTATTGCATATTATACTACTATATACTACTTCTTTTCGACATACTATAGTATGTCGAAAAGAAGTATAACTTTTTGTAGGAGCCGTTTTTTGTTTGTTTTGTTAAAGAACTACAAGGCGTCGCCATTTTAAATGACGCTATCACCGCGCGTCTGTAATCATTTGGAAACGGTCTCAGGTGTGTGCGGGTCATGGCTGTGGTGCGGGTCATGGCTGTGGTGCGGGTCATGGCTGTGGTGCGGGTGTGTGTGATGAGCACCCCGAGATTAAATTGTTTGTCAATCGCTCGCAAACTACATGCAACTGAGATTAAGCTCGTTTTCTCTTTAGTATTTTGATGTTGAACTAATACTTTGATGCCTGCATCCAACTGTAGTTTCTTTTTGTTACTAGCGTAACGTTAAGCATTAGCTTTAACTCTACTCATTCATCCATTCTCCTACTGCGACCCAACCAGAGACCTTCAATCAACCCATCTCAGACAGTAAGTGATATTTAATAACCTACTCTGGATATTGAAACGCATTGAGCTTAATTATATGTCTCAAAGCCATAACATTTTCATGACTCGTTTTTCAACATATTATACTATGACTTTTTTTTTATTATTCCATAGGCTACTATAACATCACTTTGTCAACATACTATACTGTGACTCTTTTCAACACATACTATTCTGTTACCTTTTTAATAATTTAGTTCGACATACTATACTGTGACATTTTATGACCTACTTTTGTACTATGACTTTATTATGACTTCTTTTTACATGCTATGACCAATGTTTATGACATCCTATACTGTGACATTATAGTACTTTGGCTTTATTGTGACTTTTTTGACATTATTATTATACTATAATTTTTTTTATGGCATACTATACTATGAGTTTTTCAATATGCTATACTATGTATTGTTTTGACATGCTATACTATGACTCTTTTTTCAACATATACTATGATTTTTTTATTGCATAGGCAACTATAACATAACTTTATCAACATACTATACTGCGACTTTTTCCTGTTACTTTTTTAATGACATTTTTATGGCACACTATAGTATGACTTTTGTACTTGTTTTGTGACATACTATACTATGACTTTTTCATGACCTACTATACTGGGATATTTTTATTGCATACTATAGTACTTTGACTTTATTATGACTTTTTTCCGACATGTTATACTTTTATACTAATGTGTATATTGTGTTATGTTTTATGGCAAACTATACGATGACATTTTCAATATGCTATAGCCTACTATGTCTTTATTCGACATATTATACTATGTCTTTTTTATGACCTACTATACTGCGATATTTTTATGGCATACTATAGTACTTTGACTTTATTATGACATGTTATACTATTATACTATGATTTATTTATGGCAAACTATACCATGACTTCTTCAATATACTATACTATGTATTCTGTGACTCTTTTTTCAACATATATACTATGACTTTTTTTATTGCATAGGCAACTATAATATAACCTTGTCAACATACTATACTGTGACTTTTTTCAACACACTTCTCTGTGACTTTTTTACTTGTTTTGTGACATATTATACTATGACTTTTCATGACCTACTATGCTGTGAGTTTTATGGCACACTATAATCTGTACTATAACTTTTGTCAACATGATATGACTTTTATGACTTTTGTTTGACATACTATACTATGACTTTTTTTCGATCTACTATACTATGACTTTTTTTTATTTTTCCACATACTATAACTTTTTTTATTTTTTCCACATACTATACTGACTTTAAAAAAAAAAAAAAAAATTCCACATACTATACTATGACATTTATGTTTTTTCGACATACTATGCTATGACTTTTTTTTAATTTTTTCCACATACTATACTATGACTTTTATATTTTTTCCACATACTATACTATGACTTTTTTTTTATTTTTTCCACATACTATACTATAACAGTAAAAGTAAAACTCACCCCGTTACAGACTGCTTGCCCTCCTGTCCTCTCTTAGGTGCCACAGGATCTCCATTCCAGGACCAGCAGGCTCAAGAACAGCTTTCTCTCCTCAGCTGACACCTTGCTGAAGTCTTGTGCGTGCGTGCGTGCCTGCCTGCGTGCGTGCGTGGTTATAACGGTACATCACCACCCAGGGCCTGCTGCCATATCTGGCGAATGGCATGGGAGCACGGCGTCTACAATGTCGTCATGGTGACGCAATGTGAGGAGAAGGGACGGGTGAGTCATTGACAGTTTAATTTAGGGTCTTTTTGTTTTATCGTCCTGCTCCAGCCAACACTTTATATCTTAACATCTATGGGAGATATTCATGGCGCCCTGAGGATGAATCCTTTATATCAAAATCTGACAGATTGACATGAAATTAGTTTAATCCCCGGACAAAAGGACAAAAAACGACAAGGTAACAAAGTAATAAAAAACATTAAATATCTGCAATCGTCTGTAGCTGTTGCTCATTTTGCATCCTGAATAAATAGTTAAATCTTTTCTAAGTTTGACCTTTCATCAAACTTTCGATGTTAAACTTTGATGTTAAATCTCACAGGTTACGGATAGACTAAACTGAGAAGAGATTGAATATCAACAAAACCTATAAATTGCTAGTGCTGCTATTAACGATTATTTTTATTATTGATTAATCAGACAGTTATTTCCTTAATTAACGGTTTAACCTATAAAAATTGTCAAATTGTCTTATTTTCCTCAACAAAAAGTCCAAGACCTGTAACCCAAATAATACAAAGAAAATTCTCACAATTTAGAAGCTAAAACTAGAGAATATTTGTTATTGTTACTTGAAAAGTAGCCTAAACCATTAATCAACTATCAGAATAGTTGCCGATTATTTTTCTTACCATCAACTAATCTACTAATCGTTGCAACTCTAGAAAATATACTCATGGAAATTATAGTAATACTATTATAAAAATTGACGAGGGCTGCTTCAGTTTTTTTTATTATCGATTAATCTGTTGATTATTTTTTCTATATTTATTAATTACTTTGTCTGAAATTTTAAGAAAATAGTGGAAAATCAAAAGTTCCCAGAGCCCAATTTGACGTCTCCAAAATCTTGTTCTGTCTAAAACTCAAAAATATTCAGTTTACAAAGATACGATTCAGAGAAAATCTGCATTTTTTCTTTATGAATAAAACGTACAACCTGAAGAAATTGTAAGATATTTTAATGTATGTTAAATTATCAGATTCTAACAAGTTGAGAAAATATTGAGAGCAGAATGAAAATATATATTTAAAAAAAAAAACACATGAAAGAAAATGTATTAAAATTAGGGCTGTAAATAAAGATATCAAATATTTACGCGCGATTAATCACACATTTCTTTTCTGTTCAAAATGTACCTTAAAGGGAGATTTGTCAAGTATTTAATGCTCTTATCAACATGGGAGTAGGCAAATATGCTGCTTTATACAAATGCATGTATATATTTATTATTGTAAATCAATTAACAACACAAAACAATGACAGATATTGTCCAGATACCGCATTTAGCATAAAAAATATGCTCAAATCATAACATGGCAAACTGCAGCCCAACAGGCAACAACAGCTGTCAGTGTGTCAGTGTGCTGACTTGACTATGACTTGCCCCAAACTGCATGTGATTATCATAAAGTGGGCATGTCTGTAAAGGGGAGACTCGTGGGTACCCATAGAACCCATTTACATTCACATATCTGGAGGTCAGAGGTCAAGGGACCCCTTTGAAAATGGCCATGACAAGCTAGGTACCAATGGATTCCTTAGGTTTTTCTAGTTTCATATGATAATAGTATCCTCACTCTAGCTTTAAAACCAAATACAATCTAAAAACCGCAAGTTGTTAATGCATTAAAGAAATTAGTGGCATTAAAACAAATTTGCGTTAACGTGTTAACTTTGACAGCCCTTATTAAAAAATGTGTGTTGTGTTTGTGTGTTCCAGGTGAAGTGTGATCAGTACTGGCCTGCAGACAGAGAGCCTCTGTACTACGGTGACCTGGTCATTCAGATGCTGTCTGAGTCCGTCCTGCCAGAGTGGACCATCGGATAGTTCAAGATCACCTCGGTACTGCCTCTTTATCTATAACTGTACCTCACTGACACGTTCTCCTGATAGTTAATCTATAGTGTTTATTAATATGTGATCAATAAATGCTGACAGGAGAGCGGCTGCAGTTACCCTCGAATGCTGCGTCACTTCCACTAAACTGTGTGGCCCGATCACGGAGTCCCAGAGAGCACCCAGTCCCTGATCCAGTTTGTCAGGACGGTCCCGGACTGCGTGGACCAATCACCCAGCACCGGAGCCACCGTGGTGCACTGCAGGTAGGAGTATGAGTGTGTGTGTGACCTCTGTGCTGTTGATCTCACCATGGCCTCTTTAATGTGAGTATTTGTTTACAGTCTTTACAATTGACTGACTGACTCTCTCTCTCTGTGTGTGTGTGTGTGTGTGTGTGTGTGTTCCGCCTGCACTGCCAACACATGGTCCAAACTGAGGTACACTCCCCCACACACATTGGACCCTGCCTCCCTAGTTTTTTCTGAAACCATGATCATCTACTTGCATGTAAAATAGGACCAAACTAGGGCTAAAACACCAGTACCAGGTTATATGCAGGAATCCTTAAGCTCAATTTAATAACTTTTTAAGACCCTTTCTATACATTTAAAAAAATGTTACAATAGTATTGCCATAAAAACTTCAAGTGCTTTATTGTCATATGTACAACAATTTACACAGTAGCAGTCATGGCAATGGAAATTTTAGCTCTCAGGCTCCCTTCAACAATGTAAGACTAACACATACATTTTAAACATATGGATTAAATACAACCTATATGAAGTAAAATGATATGTATTTGTGGTAGCCAGTAATTATAAAATTAATAAACTGAATAATGCTCATAGTGCTGTGGGACCGTCTGCCGGACTGCAGCAGACAGAACAGTTTCTGGTTGGCGTCCCTGATATTGCGGTTGGCCTTGTTCATACACCGCTGAGTGTAGAGGTCTTCTATGGAGGGCAGCTCCGTCCTGATGATGTGCTGAGTAGTCTTCACTAGCCTCTGTAGAACCTTACAGTTGAGGGTACTGGTTACTAATGATGCACCTGTAGAAGTTGAAGAGTATTCTTGAGTCCATTTTCATTCATAATGTAGTGTGTCATAAAAAGTTTTAGTATAGTAAAGAAAGAAGTCATACTATAGTCGACATACTACTTTGACATTTTTCGACATACTATACATCACTTTTTTAAAAACTTCTTTGACATAATATACTATGATATTTTTTAATTCTTTCGACATACTACTATGACTTTTTATCATTTTTTCCACATAATATATACTATGACAGTAAAAGTAAAACTCACCCTGTTACAGACTGATGCCCTCCTGCTCTCTGCTCGGTGCCACAGGATCTCCATTCCAGGACCAGCAGGCTCAAGAACAGCTTTCTCTCTTCAGCTGACACCTTGCTGAAGTCTGCACCTCTGTGACAGCAAACATACACACTGTTAATACTGTTAAAACTGCTCATACTCTATATATCTAGTGTATTCATAGCACTTACTGTTCATTCTACATACAATATTTTAATCAATTTTTACGTTTTTCATGAAATACTATGAGTTTGTATGACACTTTTTTATGGCATACTATACTCTGACAAATTTTTTCGACATACTATATTAATTTTTATGACATACTATACTATGAGTTTTTTTCCGACATACTATGACTTTTTTTTCGACATACTATTCTGACTTTTTAAAAAAAATTCGACATACTATCCTTTTTTTTTCGACATACT
>CAKAKR010022620.1:15044-43783 GCA_916700685.1 Adelosebastes latens
TACATACAATATTTTAATCAATTTTTACGTTTTTCATGAAATACTATGAGTTTGTATGACACTTTTTTATGGCATACTATACTCTGACAAATTTTTTCGACATACTATTCTCTAACTTATTCTTTCGACGTACTATATTAATTTTTATGACATACTATACTATGAGTTTTTTTCCGACATATACTATGACTTTTTTTTTTCTACATAATATACTGTTATTTTTTTGACATACTATTCTGACTTTTTTAAAAAAATTCGACATACTATCCTTTTTTTTTCGACATACTTTACTTTGACTTTTTTTCCGACATACTATACAATGACTTGTTTTCTTTCAACATACTTTACTATTCTTTTTTTTTTTAATAAACTATACTATGACTTATTTTTTCGACATACTATGACTTTTTTAAAAACATTTTGACATACTATACTATGTTATTTTTTCAACATATGTCACTATGACTTATTTTTTTGAACAAACTATACTATGACTGTTAATTTTTTTTGACATACTATACTACGAACATTTAATTTTTTCGACATACTATACTATGACTTATTTCTCAACACACTGACTTTTTTTTCGACATACTATTCTATGACTTTTTTTCTTTTTTCTACATACTATACTATGTTATTTTTTCAACATACCATAATATGACTTTTTAAAAACATTTTTGACATTCAATACTGTGAATTATTTCTTTTTTCGACATACTATACTATGACTTTTTAATTTCTTTCGACATACTATACAATGGCTTTTTTTGGACATACTTTACAATGACTTGTTTTATTTTTTCGACATACTATATAGTATAACTTTTTTTTTCCGACATACTATACTATGACTTTTTTCAACATACTATACTATGACTTAAAAAAAAAATTGACATACTGTACTATGTTTTTTTTTTTTACATACCATAATCTGACTTCTTTATTTTTTTTAACAAACTATATTGTGACTTTTTAAAAAAAGTTTTGACATACTATACTGTGAATTATTTATGTTTTCGACATACTATACTATGACTTTTTAATTTTTTCAACATACTATAGTATCACTTTTTTTCGACATACTATACTATGACTTTATTATTTTTTGACATACTATACTATGACTTTTTTCTACATAATATACTATGAAAGTAAAAGTAAAACTCACCCCGTTACAGACTGATGGCCTCCTGCCCTCAGCTAGACGCCACAGGATCTCCATTCCAGGACCAGTAGGCTCAAGAACAGCTTTCTCTCCTCAGCTGACACCTTGCTGAAGTCTGCACCTCTGTGACAGCAAACATACACACTGTTAATACTGTTCATACTGCTCATACTCTATATATCTAGTGTATTCATAGCACTTACTGTTTATTCTAAATACAATATTTTAATCATTTTTTACGCTGTACATACATGCATTTCTTTGTCTCAGTACCTGTACTTTGTACAATGACAATAAAGTAAAGTATAACAATTTAATCTAATTACATTTTTCATGACATACTATGCGTTTGTATGACACTTTTTTATGGCATACTATACTCTGACATTTTTTTCGACATACTATTCTATAACCTTTATTTTTTCGACATACTATATTATAACTTATTTAAATTTTTTTCGACACACTATACTGACTTTTTATTTTTTCGACATACTATGACTTTTTTTCTACATACTATACTATGACTTTTTTTCTACATACTATACTATGGCTTTTTTCTCCGACATACTCTACTATGTTATTTTTTCGACATACTATACTATGACTTTCTAAAAAAAGAATTTGACATACTATACTGTGAATTATTTATTTTTTCAACACACTATAGTATGACTTTTTAAAACAAATTTTGACATACTATACTTTTTTTTTCAACATACTTTACTATGACTTATTTATTTTTTCAACATACTATACTATAGCTTTTTTTTCGACATCATATAACATATAACATCATATATCACCCACTCACCCTCTTAA
Organism: Adelosebastes latens; assembly: GCA_916700685.1. Taxonomy (NCBI): domain Eukaryota; kingdom Metazoa; phylum Chordata; class Actinopteri; order Perciformes; family Sebastidae; genus Adelosebastes; species Adelosebastes latens. Next base: position 17,035 of record CAKAKR010022620.1, read on the forward strand.
AAATGCAACGCAGTAACGTTTACTCAGAGCACAATTTAACTGTTCTACTTTTTACTTTTATTCAAGTCAATTTTAAAACTACCTTTTGTTTTAGTCCAGTTTAGTAAAATGTCTTCAGCGTCATAGTACCTTTGTGTGTGTATGTGTGTGCATGTTTGAGTTCCGTGCCTGTTGATCTGTAGCTCCTGAGGCCTGTACTATGAAGCAGGATTTGTGGTTAGCGATGTAACTTAAGGGTTAACCCTTCAGGGTTTTCTGTGCTACAAAGGGGGATCACTTCTTACCGGGGTAAATCGCCATGGTAACTTATGCTGAACACCTGACCTGCTCCGGAGCAGGTTATACTCCAGATATGAGATCAACTCGTATAAAAGCACCACCTACTGACCAATCAGAGCTCAGATCGTATGGCAATATTACACAGAGACGAAGAAGTTACAGTCATAATCCAGGCTAAAAACAACAGAGTTTAAACTGACAAATGCAGGAAGGACAGCTGGATTTCTGCTGGGGGTGTTTACCGCTTTGAATTATGCTTTATATTTATTTTTTAACTTGCTCTCAAGTCCGTTTCACACCGCCGGAGGCGGGGACTCAACTGAAAGAAGGTTGAAATAGTCATACACGCCACAATCTTGTCAAAGGGCAGAATGAAGTGTGATAAACTTATCCATCACACTACTAATAGCTATTTTTATATCACTGCCCGATCTAGACGTCTATATCTGACTTTTGAGTATTCCGTTAAAAGTCTATTAATTTACGCATTCACACATCGTCAATTTTGTCTTTTGCCAGCTGTCCTTCCTGCATTTGGCAGCTTCAACTGTGTTAATTTTAGTCTGGATTAAGTGTTTAACTTCTTCGTATTTGTCTAAAATATTTTACTCTTCCTTTGTAAAATGTGTCTCTCTGTCTGCCTGTCTGCAGTCTGTAGACTTGTCCATGTCTGTGATTGGTCAGATGCTGTAAACCCCACCCCGTTCATGTGAACGCGCTCGTAGCCAGATGGAGAAACCCTGGGTTGATTTACCGAGTTGATAACCACCTCCGTACAACCGATTGGGGGTTCTCGTTTGTTAGGGTTAGTTAAACCAGATAACGAGAAGATACCCTGGGTATGTCGCTGCCTAGTATCCAACTGGTATTATAGACCAGATGACAGCTTTATCCTCACACTCTCCCCCTTCTCCTCTTCTCTTTTTCTCTCCCTTGCTTCCTCTCATCACTCTCTCATCCCTTGCTGCTGCTCGGCAGGGTCGTAAAGGTTAGTTTGAGAATATAATCCATCACAGATCGCTGATTACCTGCTGCAAATCCTCAGCAAATCAGCAACACAATGGAACCTCAGAGGAGGCAATTGGTTTGGGAGATTAGATTTTATTCAGGCTACAGTAATGCGTTCAGATTATCACCTGCATCATTTCAAAATGTCAATAATCTCATAAACAAATGGTCACGTCACCTATGAAATCTGCTCCAACTAAATCTCCTTTTTATTTCACAAAATCATTGTTCTGTCTTTAATTATCCTCAAATGTAACTACTTATTCTATTTCATTTATTCTCTCCATCCTTTTGCTGCATCTACTTTTTCATATAACAAAACTATTCTTCTTTAACCCCTTATCCAAACACTCTTCCTCCTCTTGGTCAAAACAGACTTTAATCCCACAAGAAAAACATCATTTCACTCTCATCCTTCTCCCACTCATTCAACAGTCCCTCCTTTTTCCTCTCCTCCTCCCTGTCAATCTCATTCTCCCGAGCTCCTTTATCCCTTCTGTTTGCAAAAACTCTGGTCTATCCTATCTCCCGTGCAGCCACTACTCTCTGCTCTCTTTGATTGCAAAGTACTGTTTCTTTTTATCCCTCCCTCTCTCTCTCTGTCGTTTTATCCCCCTCATCCTCACACTCCAGTCTGTCTGTCTCTCTTTCCTCTCGCTCTATCCTCGCTGATATTGCTGTTTCTTTTTATCCTTTTGCAATTCTCTGAACTGTGCTGGATATCCTCTTTCAGCCCTCTCATTGAATTTACCTCGCTCTCTTGCAACTGCATGTGAACATAAAAAGATCCTCAAGTTTAAATAAACAATGAGTGGATATCATTAAAGATGGCTCTGAATTAGTCATATCAATTTCTGTACTTTCAGCTTTTTTATGTCTTCAAATATGTGTGGTGTCAAGTATATTTTTTACTGGCCAGATTAATAAATTGCCTTTTTGTGTCACACATACATTGTTTCAGTACATTTCATTGAGTTAATAAGGTATTATGTTGAATAAACTTTGAGAACTTAATCAATAATTAATTTGCAAGTTTGTTTTGATTTTGATGTTAATAATGCAGAAAATTTAAATAAGAAATCTAAATATTTTTTTTTATTTGTAAAAAGTAGCATTTGGTCAAAAAATAACATTTTGCATTGGGCCCCCAGAAAGCTAGAAGCGGCCCTGCTAGCTGCATCTTAAAGTTGGAGGAGCTGCTGGACAAGATGCTCCTGTCATGGGGAGAGGAGCAGCATGTCGCCACGGACAGAATGAGATGGAGAGATCTAATCACAGCCTTATTACCCTTAAAGGGGACGAGGAGGAGTAAGTAAGTAAGTGGTTAACATTAGTAACATGATTTGAGCTGTTGCAGAGTTCTGACTCCTCTCGTCAGCTCACTCACTGAGAATGCAAACATCGGCTTCTGATTGGTTAGCGAGCGTTAACTGTAACGTTACCGTTTACATCAAACGGTCTAATGTTAACATTAATAATAGCAAGCTTAACGTTGCCTCGTTGACTTCAGTTCAATAATTCCCTGCTGCACCTGTCATGAGGTCATAGGTCAGCAGTATGTGTGTGTGTTTATGTTGTCTAGGAGGTTTAATATGAACTGTGTGCCACACGAAATGTCATTTTCATCGCTGTTCACTGTAACGTTAGCAGGGCAATTTTATTTACCCTATTTTTACAATTATTTTTGGCCCCGGGATGACGGGACGTCCTTTAGCGCGAGCCCTTTGAAGGAGTTGTAGCATTTATTCACCGACAAATACTCTCTCTCTCAGCAATTGTTTACCCGCCAGTGTGGCGGATAGCCTTCCGCGATTTACTCGCCAAACGGAAAATCTACCCACAATTTAGCGCTTGGTGGTGCCTTCAAATGAAACTCAGGAGCTCTTGTTTACAACATGGGAAGTCGTGTACACAACGTGTTTGGCGTTCAAGTGGTTAAGTCGTGAAGAACACCGCTGCTAAGCAACAGCAATATTAACTTAATATTGGAGTCTAGAAGCCACAGAGGCTAACAATTTAGCAAGCTAGCAAGTTGGTAACATAATGCAGTAAATGCAAAGGTATAATGACATAGGAGAAAAGATGAGGTTGTTGGGAATATCAACATTTTCATCAGACATATTATAAAATTACGAAGAAAAACAATATATAACTAAAGTTACAATATATAAACTTATTATAAACCGAAAAATGAACTTCCAAGGCCTCCGCCATTCCTGACAACGTCACAACTCGTGAACTCTGAGCTCTCAGAAACCTTCCACTTCCGAGGTCGTGACTACGACATGAGGAGGGCGTTCTTATGGACTCATCTCTAAACACGACCCCATTTGAAGGCACAAATCATTTCAGACCCTGAATATGTGCTCTGGGGTCAACCACTTCCTCTGGATGAAAATATGAAAAATTTATGTTGTATCATTTTGTTAGTATAGCCAGATAAAAGTATCAAACCACCTTTTAAAGGCACCAGAATACAGGAAATGACATCTACTCCCTATCCACATTCCAATGCTTCCTACTCCATGCCTTTAATAGGACTGCGCAGTATTTCCTTTGCAGCACAAACTAATTCATTTACACTCCTCACACAGTCAGCCCAGATCACCACATCTTTACATTGCATTTCCAATTCTTCACATTCTTTTCATCAAACATCAGACCCTCCATTAATTAACTCATTGACTCACCATGGCCCAATCTGTCAGCTCCTCTTTTCCGATGCAAACGGTGTGTTTTCTCTTCTTAGTCCTGCAGTTGTTCGACCTGTTTTAGTGGCTTCAGCACATCTAAAGTCAACAAAAGTATTTTATTAACAAAAGCTGTCAACAAAACCGTCATATTTCAGCGGTATATTTTCTTACTTTGCGGTTGAAGGACTGCTCCGCTCCTCCGTCTCCTCAGGTGTTCACACAGGTGTCATCCATCTTCCTAATTAGATAAACAGGCAGAGCTGAACATCCCTCATGTTTCCACAAACACACATCATTCAGGGTTAAACTGTTCTCAAGTTGTTCTGCAGTTCATGTCGCTTCCTCCTGGTGATTCTGGCTTTATTTGTATGATGTTATCACTCCGAGATTAAAGTAAATCTCTCACCTTGTTGTGTGGCTGGTGGCCTGCAGGTACATGCAGGGAGGGTGAGTGGAGGAGCTGTCACGCGTCATGTGTTTGGGTTACCACGCATGCGCAGTAAGTCTGATCTGCACTCGTCGAAATTGAGCCAATAGCAACGCAGGACCGCAGTTCCAGATATCTGTAGATTTATCTCAGATAATATGATCTGTCTCTTTGAACTTCTACCGGAAAATGTATTTTTTTTGTTTTTTTAAAGGTTCAACAAGATAAATGAGAGAGAATATTTTCTAATCAATCTCATTATTGTTGTCGCAAAGTTTTACATTCATTAATGCAAAAGTTAAACCTCACTTTAACGTTTTTAAGAAAGAAATGGAACTATATATTAAGACAATATCTTCTGCACAAAAACAAAAAGGCTAGAAAAACGGTGAGTTTGTGCTCCCATTTTAATGTTTTTACTTCAGTTTTTTTTAATTCATTAATTAATTTTATTTTTTATGTTTGTTTGTTTTTATATATCCCTTTATTTCCGTCATATGGATTGTTTACCTATGTGTCGATTTAATTGTTCTTTGCATTGTTTACAAATTTAAAATAAAGTTTATTGAGAAAAAAAAATGATTTGATATAACACTTTTTTTTCTTTTTTTCATCACGTTGTATGTATCAAATGAGCTACATTATACATATATAAGATGTGTAAAATTAGGCAATAAATAGAAATTATGTGTGCTTCTACCAACATATAGCAGTGAACAGAGTTAAATAAATAATCAGTGTCAAAAGTGTTAAGTGTCAAAAAACACATCCATTTGTGTCAAATAGCTGCATGCATGTATGTAGCTGTAGTGGCAGATAAATGCCTGAGAACATTATCAAGACTGACATTTCTTGGGATTATAGTGGACTGTTTATTCAGATTTTCAACGTATCAAAAGTTGTCTTTAAATTCTTTGAATTATTTGCAGATATTTTTGAATGAAGCCTCTGTGACTATATGACATAGGCAGTACATTTCTAGTGCAATATTTTTGTTTCTGCCTCAAAAGTGCAGATGTTTATTTTGTCCATTTAATGTAGCTTTTCTATTAATTCATATACTGTAAAAATACTCTCTCTGTTTCTTGTCATGTCTGTAAATGACCGAAACAGAACTTGATGTTTTCCGCTTTCGGTGAGAGACAACATTTTGTTTGGTGGATACTGATATGAAGTTGTTTGTAAAAAAAAAAAAAAACACAAAAAACTGCAGAGCCAATTAACCAACTGTGTCAAAATCAGTTTATGCGTGGAGACAAACATTTGGACCCAGGAGAGGGGAGACGATCAATGTAGCGTGTCACTTCCTGTCTTCTTCCTCACCCACAGGATCAGCACCAACTCCGTCACTCCTCTCTCATGCTTCAATTTGCTTAATGCTTCCTCTCTGTGTCTGTTTGTCTCAAATTCTGGTCACATTCACACTCCTCCCCGTCTGTCTGCCTTTCTTTCTCTCTTCCTCCTCACACACTTTGTAGCTCTCCATCTTTTTTTCCTGTCTGTCTCTGTCTGCATCTCCTCCTTCCTCCTCTTCTCTATCTCTCCCTCAGGACTGTTGTGTTTACTCTTTGTCTCTCCGTCTCGTTCTCCTCCAGCGGAGGACGGAGACGTGTCTCGCCACCGTGGTTACCGCAGGGTTGCTTTGGGAATAACAGCTGCCACTTCGTTGTTCGGAAACTGACAGAGAAGAACGAGCAAAAGGGGGAGAAAAAAAAGGCAACAGAGTAAAAACATGCAAAACATAAACTGTTTCAAACCTCGGAGTCAAAGTTTGGATTTCTTTTTCCTTAATTAGGTCAGTCTTAGAAAGTGAATGCAATGCACAGACACACACCTGGACTATAACACTGTAAGCACTCTCACCCTCCCTCCCTTGTCCGCTATTCCCAAAGTGCCTTAGATCAAATGAGGGAACCACAGTGGAGCTGTTTATTGGCCAAGAGGGCAACACAGCGGTTGTGCAGGTCAGGTCCCAGGTGTGTGTGTGTGTGTGTGTGTGTGTGTGTGTGTGTGTGTGTGTGTGTGTGTGTATGCGTGAGAGTTTACTCTCCAACAACCAGTCCCCTCTGGCCAGTGCTAAAAATATGATTGTGTTCTTTCCCATGTTGCCCGGTTAGATAACAGCTAAAAACAGAGGTGAATGCTGATGAGGTAATTAGTGGAATGAATATAGAAAGTAATGCACAAACTCATCCTACCAGCACTTCATAGAGGCTAACCCCTCGACATGACACGCAACCCAACTGAACATAATACTGTATTGTTGTTGTACCAGTTTTGTCCTAAAGAACTTTGCAAATAGCAGCACCAGATACAGGCACATATAAGCATAATAAATCTACTCAATGCAGTTATCTTTTCAACATAGTTCCTTTAAATGGCCAAAGAAGCATCTTGCTTTTCTAAAACTAATACAAGAGTCTTTGCACTTTGGGGACAGCGCTGCTGTGAAACCGAGATTCCATCATCTTTATGTCCATTTTTATACCCGAGGTGTAGACATTATGTATTTCAGTCCTTTCCAAAGGTGTTGAAATGACTTTAGCCTTCTGTAGATGGCCTCCTTTTAAAGTCCTATATTCGTTTTAAGAGAGTAGTGATGTGCGGTTTTAGGACTTTTCGGTATTTTTCAACCTGGACCCTATTTTCTCATGTTTTTGTGTCTAAGTGACTATTAGGTGCAACAATTTCAAATTGGTCCAGTATTGAGGGAGAACGCTGCAGCCAGCCAGCCGCTAAATGAGCTGTAATATAATAATTTGGGGCAACCTGGCACCGTCATTTTACGTCCACTAAAGTGCTTGTTTTTGCCACCGACAGGCTCAGATTGTTATTGTAAGAGTCTGACAACATTAAGGAAAGGGCCCTACAGAGAAATAAAACATTTTTCTTACTTTTCGCATTCTGTTTGTCATTGTGTCATGTGACTTGTTGCCGGAAGAGACGACGGTGGAAACGAGAGTTGGAGAGAGGAGTGCCGCGTGACACCAGTGTTGTCAGAGTTGTTGTGTTGGAGTACAGAAAGCGTAGCTTAGTGTTATCTAAGAGATTTTTAATGTCTTGGTAGAATATTTAGCTGATTTCAACAAGGTGGATGCGACGCAAAATTTCAGAACAAGACTTCTCTGAGCGAGACACACAATACCAAACAAAGCGGATCAAGCTAAATGTAAGAGAAACGTTTCATTTCTCTGTAGGGTCCTTTCCACAACGCTGCCAGTAGCAAAGCACTTTTAGTGGACATAAACTGACGGTGCCAGATTGCCCCAAATGATTATATTACAGCCTGTTTAGCGGCTGCCGGCTGCAGCGTTCTCCCTCAATACTGGACCAATTTCAAAAAGAGTTGTCCCCGTTAGTCACTGAGACACAAAAACATGAGAAAATAGGGTCCAGGTTGAAAAATACCGAAGTTACCATTTAATGACGATATTTGTTTCTTTAATCCTGCATTAATTAATTTATTTTCTGGTCACTTTGGGTCAGCGTAAGAAGCTGAAAACACAACAGTGACACATTATCTCCTTAGAAAGGTGTTTTGGCTAACATGTCAGCACACAATTGCCTATTTACAAGGTTGATGGGAGTAAAGTTACAGGCTCGAAACGGCTCCGTGGAGAGGAACTTCGGAGTTGGGAGATAATCATCCGTGGGTTTGTCACTACAAGCTGCTCCTTTCACATTACACACAGTCACCTGACCCATTGTTAAGTATATCGATTGGTACAGCTTTAAAGAAGAAGAGAAATGGGTGTGAATGAATTGCGTTATTAGATTAAAAAAGACTTTGCAGCTTCACATACTTCTATGAGATGTAGTTGTATTTGCAAGCCGGTGTAATGAAGAGTTACTGTAAACACAGTTTGCTGACAAGACTGACATGAGCCACCATGGGGGCATGAACTTGTGATCTTGTTACCGGTCAGGTCAGAACCTCTCCCACCACAAATCAGCAACCAGCTCTGTTTGCTTGAGACAGTCAGGCTTCAGAGACGATTCAAACCCTTTGAGATGCTGATTTGACCTTTTCATCGCTGTTTCACCAGAGAGAAAATGCTTGGAAATCCGGACTAATCCTCCGTTTAGACAGCCGTAAAATGTGTAATGCGGTTGATACAGCATGATATATCCCCTTGGTGTGGCCATTCATGAGTTCAAACAGACTTCAGCTGAAATGTTTGGAAGAGGACGAGAGATAGTGCTAGTATGGTGGGGTCAGAACAAGGTGAGAGAGACTGAGGAAACATTTCAGTGACTTGTTACACCTAAAAGGCCTCGTCATTCTCATTTTGATTGGATGGTCAGTTTTAATCAAAGACCTGACTCCAGCAGGAGCAGTATGATGGGAGAAAGCTTTTCCATTTTTTTATACTGTATAATGAACAGAGAGATTTTCATTTACAGTAAACTGGAAATTGGCTAAGTTAATTTATGATTTCTAATTATTGGACTGTAGCACACATACAAACACAAACTGACACAGGAAAATACATGCACTCTCGTAGTGGAAGTGGAAATGACTCAGCACATTATTGCAGATCAAATTACGCCTAACAAAACAGTAAGCGATCATTTCTGTGTTGACTGTGTCCTTTGCTGTGCCGTGACCTCTTTTATTGTGTCAAGTGATTGGTAATTTCCATAATAGCTCTATGCAACAAGAGAATGCTGGCAGAATGCCACCGTAATATTGCATGATCACTTATCTGCTGGAGGATGAAGCTAAAAGGGTGAACCTGCTAAGTATCAGCTCAAAGCACCACTGTGCAAGCCTCACAGAGCTGCTAGCAGGGCTGTAGACTCTTTGTTTTCGGATATATAGGTATATAGGTTCACATTTTGTCAAGTCTGAGAGTTGAGAGACAAAATCCACAGTCCTCGTTCTGTGCAAAAATGCACTCTAAAGTTCAATCAAATATGAGGCTTCAGCTATCTGAGTTAGGAAAATATATGTTCTGAATTTATATTCTTTTTAGAGATTGCCTCTTTTTCATTTCTCCACACAGTGTTGCCTTCATGAGCTGCGATGGAGGGTAACACAAATAGGGAATTTCGTGCTAAAAAGACAGTAACCGAAGTACAAAGACAGAGAATTTGATTTGGCTAATTCAGGCTGAAGCCTCATATTAGCATAATACATAAATCATACATAAAACTAATCTGTAATTTAAAAAAAAAAAATGCAATGAAAAATAATGATAACATGAAGCACAAAAAATTAGCAAAAATTAGCTTCCAAAAATGAAAAAAGAAAAAGAAAAAAAGACCCAAAAAAGGAGCTATAATTTAGAAAAATACAATGAAAAATAATGACAAGCACAAAACAAATTGCAAAAATGAGCCTCCAAAAATAAAAAAAGACAAAAAAACAACATAAGCGATAATTTAGAAAAATACAACGAAAAATAATGACAACAAGAAGCACAAAAAATAAGCAAAAATTAGCTTCCAAAAATGAAAAACAAAACAAAAGTGGGCCTATCCTTTAAGGTTTCAGAAATGCTTGCACATGCAGGTATGAAGCAGGGCCGTGCCAACCGGCTAATCAGTTCAATCAAAACATGATTACATACTGGAGTCCATTTGTTAATTGCTACTCATTTAGCGAAATTAGCATCTTCATTTTGAAAATACCCTCAACCGTAATTGAGTTAACATCCGGAGGAAAGATACAGACACTCTTCTGAGCATTTGCCAGTCAAGTTTTATTTCACCTTTGAGAAAAAAAAAAAGAGAGAAAAGAAAAGTTTGGTCTTTGTAAACATCTATATCGTTTTTCATGTCATGTCATTTATCAGCGTTTAAAAATACTTTACTCTTTACTACGACATTTTCCAACATCAACACTGTATTCAGAATGATTCATGCATCGACACTCGTGGATGGAATGATATGAAGAGATGCACGCGTCCACACACACTCGCGCTCACACACACACGCACAATAAAAAAGGGATAAGAGCACACTCATTGTAAAATGTTACGATGCTAATTTGCTGTTCTACTCTCTGAGGGCTTTTTTTTTTACAAAACAAATCACCAAAACAACACAAAACAATGGAAACAAATTATACAATAATATAACAATAATAAAAGAAATGGAAAAATACCACATAATTATATCAAAAGCACTTTGTGACCGCATAAATAGGACTGCATGATATATTAATAAAATGAAGAGTGATAAAATATATAAATATTTAGAAGGTAGAGAGCAATAGAGTGGCTAACAATAGAGAGAGAGAGAGAGAGGGAGAAAAGAACAATGTAAAATAAATAGAATAAAATAGTGGCTGATTAACACAAGAGAATCTCTCACACACTCACACACACACACACACACACACACACACACACACACACACTGGGGATGTTTCCAAATCTGAAATCTGGTTCTTTACAAGCTTGTTCAGTATCATTTTTGCATTCAGAAACAAAATCCTTTTGTATTACATCTTAATGTTTCTCAAAGCATCGAACAGCTTTGAAGAAGTTACCTCGTCATTCACAGAGTCATCAGAGCTGTTACCAACACTGAGGACACCGAGGTCACGACCTCGCTATCTTTTCTCTAAATTTGGGGTTTTAGCAAATTGAGAAGGGTGACATTCGACAACTAAAAGCATACACATGGTGGATATAATTTGACTCAATATATTTAAATTTTACTGTATGTGGCAAAATATATATATATATTATTTATATATATATATTTATAACAAAATATAAAGCTGACAATACATACTGGTGTCAATGAGATACCTTTGGGGTAAGTATAATGTAAACATGACAGCAGATACTTGCATTAACAATGCCTCCAGGTTTAACAGAATACAAATACTTTTACAAATAATCTTTATATCTCAAACTCTGATATAGTGATGTCTGTAAACACCCCTAACACACGCATAGACATATGCACAGTAAATCAACCATGCACTTTATAAGGCCTTTACACACCGGCAGTGGGTTTTTTTCGCACATCAATATATTTTTTCGAACTGCTGTTTTTGCCATGAATACTTTCACACAGAACGCGAATATTATGATTTTTGTTGATTTTCTGAGCTTTTACACCGCGAATAAAGGCCTCAACCAATCACGTTGTGCGGAACGGGTTGAGTTGCGCCTATATTTATGAAACAACAACACGGAGGCTCCGTAGTCCGAACCAAGACTGCAAACTTTATTACTCCTTTTCAATTTTGACAATCGCAAGGCAGACTAGATCCACTAATTCCGTTCTTACCTTTCACAATAAAAGCCCTAGACCTATAATATTCGCAGGCGAGTATTTTGCATTTTCGTTATTTTTAATCGTTACGCCCCCGGTGTGTAAAGGCCTTTACAGAGTGAAACAAATACATTTCAGTTTTCATCTCAGGGCACCATTGTAGTCGTTTTTTTGAACAATACTGGGAAATATGTAGAGTTATTAATCAGATTAAAAAATACCAAAGCTACCAAGTACAGCCAGCGGCGTGTGTGTGTGGATTGCTTGATTGATTCCCATATCGATCTTGTGTTTCTGCATGTACAGTACATGTGTATATATAATATAATGTATGACAGTTACTCACACACACTACACTTCTTAAAGCAATGTGCCACCATCTATTCCCAGTCTTGATTGCCAGCCAGATCTATTATACATCTAATCTGATTCGACAGGTACACACACACACACACACACACACCTGGCGCGGGAGAGTATCAGGTATAATCTACCTGGCTCTGTCTCACACACACACACATACACACACACACACACCAGAGCGAATCCAATTTCCAGACATTTTTACTGTGGGTCAGGTTGGCATCCTAATTGATTAATCTAACGTATGGGCAGGGATACACAGGGCGAGCCCTTATAAGGAGATTACAACACCAACCGAGACAAAAAAACACACTCACACAAAAGGCACAAATACGCATGTAGAGCTACACACAATGGATGCACATGCAAATAAGGGGAGGCACGAGGAACACAAAGTAAAAGGAACACAAATGTTGAAAAAAAGAAAGAAAGATGGACATATGAAGAGTAATATATGTTGAAATTCACCCACAGAGAGAGAAAAACTGAATGAGAAATTGTCACATTCACTAGAAGAAGGGCAAGCAGACAAAATGAGAAACATCAAAAGAGAATGACACACACACACACATACACACACACGTCTCACACACACCAGCAACAGTCAAGAAGACAACGGCTTGCAGATAGACGGTCGCTAAGCAACAGGCAAGAGACTAAAAATATGGTTGCATTTCTTCACTCACTTACAAAGCATGCGCGCACAAACACAGGCACACACACGCACACACTCAGTCGTCCTCCAGCAAGGCTTATCAACCTTTAAAAAGCCTACATTTCTAAATCAGTCCCAGTATTTGTGTGTTCCTGTGGCGTCAGCACAGCAGCACTATTAACCTGCCCACTCATTCTAAAACTGGAAACTGTTACAGGAGCTTAAGTCATTGAGAAACGGAGTTTAGCCCGGCAGACGTCCTGACGTCTCAGAGGGGCCAGGAGCCGTGCCAACGTGCCAGTCAGATCTGGCAACTTGGCTGATGACCTTCGTCACGGAGGGTTTACTATACTGCGTGCTACAGAGACAATCAACGGATCTGGATGGTTAGTCAGACAGTTTCAGCTGGTTGATTCAAACACCATGTCAACAAGCATCCAGGACCGTACAGTAGCTACACTGAGGTCATATCTTTTGTATTTTTTTTCAGGGAATTTTAGAGATTTGTCAGAAGATAATATTCTACAATTGACAATTGGTGGTTAATTTGCAGCCTGGCTATAGGGATGTTTGATCAGTCCACCACATAGACTGTATACAAAGATGGACGACATGACAGCTACCAAAAAGTGAAGCCAAAACATCTGGATCGCCCCCTGGTGCCTGGCTGCAGTATAGGTCATAAAGCCCGCCCCCTCCATGTTAGCGGATGGGAACTAAAATGTCAAAGTACACGTCAAATACATTTTTCCCAAAGATGTTTTTTGTCATTATAGGTAGTTCTTATCACGCTGATGTTCAAGTGTTCATTTTTCTGATAAGTTTGGTTTTAATTAGTTGTTTGATGCTATAAAAAGGGGGGCGGGATGTCATGATTGACAGTTGTGATTGATAGAATGTGTCAATTTGATCATAGATGTATTTATAGAGATATTATGGTTAGTTGTGTCTTTCCAGCCAAACAGCTACCGTGGTGCTAACATAGCAGCTAGTTGGCTCACACTAACACGCTGTAGTGCAGTCGTGCTCGGCTCGTGATTGGCTCTGGCGGTTGTGTGGGCGGGGCCTTGATACCGTGGCTCCAGCCCCCCCCTCCGATCATTACTGCGCAGATTCTGGCTTCAAATGACATCAAAATCTCAAGATGGTAGCTCACGAGTATCTTGGCTTCACTTTTGTACTATCGGAGGAAGCGGAGACGCGTCGTCCATCTTTATATATACGGTCTCTGCCACTTTAGTTCAGACTGAAATATCTCTACAGCTATTGGATAGATTGCTGTGAAATTTTGTACAGACATTCATGTTGCCAGGAGGATGAATACTAATGACTTTGGTGATTCTCTATTCTTGTCCATCTAGCGCCACCATGAAGTTCACATTTGTGGTTTTGAGTGAAAAGTCCAGACAAATATTGAATGGATTGCCATGAAATTTGGTAAAGACATTCATGCTGCACCGACGATGAATTGTAATCACTCGGATGATCCCTTCACATTTCATCTAGCACCACCATCATCAGGTGAACAATTTGAATTCGTCCGATACTTTGGTTTATGACCAAATATTTGCAAAACTAATGACATTTGCGTCAGCTTCACATGTAAGTTGTTTAGTGCCAATTAGCAAATGTTAGCATGCTAACCCACTTAGACAAACTTAGATAATGACCATGGTAAATTTTAAAAATGCTGAAGATCAGCAGCTAACTGAATACATAAAACTTTCTTTTGGGGGTTTGACAGACTTGTGGTCGGTAGGGCTGCATTGGGCTGACTCATGACCTCAGTACTTCTAAGATCCTGGCTACAGACCTGCAAGCACTTAACATGCTGCAGCGACCCTACAAACTCCAGGGCAGCTCCTCTGTGAGGTGGAAACTTGCGTCTAATTTCTAGACAGCAATGTTAAATAATTGCAGCCAAGAAATGTTGAAACAGCGCAAGAGCATCATGGCAAGTGGCCAAACTCCTTCTATCAATGAATCTTGGCTGAGCTCGTCTGAATCAGCTGATACAGTAGAGCTCCAAGCCAGAAAACAGTTGTTCAAGGAATCACAGTTGCTGCTTTCACAGATTTTCTACAATTAAAGATGGGACTATTCTCCTTTTCTTTATAGCAGTCAGAAAGTACTGGAAAAGGATCTATAGCGTGGCATTTAAAATGTCACATTTGATTGAAGGGGTGACGCATACAGGCAGCGGATCAATGCCCCCTCCGCTCCAAATCACCACTTATCTTCCATTTGTGCAAGCACCGGCTTTACCGGGGCCGCGTCGGACGAGCTCGTCGTGTTGTGTTTAGCCTGGTCACGACTGAGCGGGCTTTGTAAAGCCTGTATTTACACTGAGCTGAAAGCAGCAGGTAATTTGTCCATATTTAACAAGGCGGATGGTGGGCAGGTAAATTGTTGTTTTCATTCCCATTTTTCTCTTAGCGAAACCTCCGTATAACAAAACGCTAAATTATTGTTTTCTTTCAGGATTTGCCTCGAGGTTAACAATGAGCTTTGGGGGAAGTTGTGTGGGAAATGGTTGCAGAGTTTTTCCCTCTATGCTGTTGTTAACAAAGGGATTACATTTAACAACTATCTGCACTGACAAGCCATATGTCCAAGCCTTCTGTCCAGCTTCAGTCCAGCCCCTGGGCAAGACAGAGGTATCCATGTAGACATAATGTGAATCTGGATTTGACGCAAACAATGACAAAAATGGTTGATTTCATATGATATAATACTCTCATTAAGCTATTCTGATATCTTACTTTCACACGCACCATGCTCGAATCAACAAACGTTTCACAAAAACAAAATAACTAGCACAGATTTTGATACAGGCTCATACCCATAAAAAATACCAATGCTTAAGCACATATTTATCTGTAGTGTGAACACCTTAAATTTGCCAGTTTTTTTTAACTATGACTGGCAGCTTGTGGGACTTGTACAACGCCTGCAAGGTAAAACTGCACACTGGAAACGAATGGTGATCTGTGACAGTGTTCTTCTATTAAATCTTTGGATAACAGAGGACTTGTGATTTTTGTTTTTGAGTACAAAGAAACGTCCCAAACTGCTGCGGAACAGTCGTGTGATATTTCAGAGCTGCCGTACATTTCCCCTCGGAGCATTCGACTCTTCTCTCCGTCTGTGAATCATCTCTGGTTTTTGTGTTCGCCATCTTACAGCCTTTTTTTCCTTTGTGATGGATTTCCTTTAAATGTCTTCTTGAACTGTGTTTCAGAGGAAAAAGGGCACATTGATCTTCCTTATCCTCCCTCCAGGATTTTCTTTACAAAGAGGGGGACTTCACAGAAATTAAATATCAGTGTTTTCTCACACACATCAATAAAAGTTTCTTATATTATCATGTACAATTAGAAACACTGGGTATGGTCACAGTTTTGATTTGTCATCAACAACACTGCCGTCGCCGTCATCTTCTTAGTCGTTGAACCAGTGAGATTCTTCATTCTGATTGGTCCCCACCTTTGTCTCGTGTCTCTTGGCGTTACATCATTCCCTGTTTGGTTCCGACTTTGCTTGTCCACTTGTTTGTTTCCTCACCATTTAATGCAACATTAGAGTGTAAACAGTGTACCTCACAACGTGTAGTGCACGACGCTTCCTCATTACTAGGTGGACTGCTTGCTCGTTGGCTCTCCAGACTTTCTGATCTTCGCTTATCGCACATTTCTTTTGCGTCTCCATGCCACTTTTGAGACTTCTTCCAACATCTTGGTCCTCCTTGTTACATTCCATCTTCCAAGCCACCTGCTTTAACGTTCTTTATCTCCATCTCTCCATACTATATTTATATACTTTTTTTTTTACAATTGCACGGTAACAACATCAACACGTGACGCCATTGAAAAGTTTAGAAAAAAAAACTGTGGGGAAGGGGGGGTTTCCTTCGTGGGATAAACGAGGCTGTCGATTGGCATAAAAGGACAGGGACTTGGGATTGGCTCAATTAAAAAGAGGATTGGTTGGTGGTGACTACCGCGGTTCATTATCACAACTTTAAGACAATTCCTACAGGGGGGAGATAAGAGTAAGGCAAGAGGGAGGGACGGAGGAGTGAGTACAGTCTGTAGAGTGTACAGTATATGTGTGTGTTGTAGGGTGGAAGGACTATTTTTCGCAGTGTACTCAAGATGAGAAGGAAAAAAAGACCAGTTGTCAGTTTGCCCGCAAGTTAGTGAGTGGTCCTCCACTGCAGATTCACCTGAGGGCCCCAAAGTGTGTGTGTTTGTGTGTAGAGCTGGGAGAAAAGGGGTTAAAAGTAATAAGTCACTGGTCGTATTAGATAGAGTTCAGTGGGCGTAATGGGAGGATCCATCATTCCCATGACGACGAGATACAGCAAAGACGGACGTAACAAGAAAGAGAGAGAGAGAGAGTAAGTGAGGAGGGGGTGAAGAATGTTTTTGCCCTTCTTCTTTTACTTTTTCTCCGTGTCGTATTTTCTCTAGACCCTCCGTGGAATTTATCCAGACCTTTCTCTAGTTTTGTTGCCTCTGGCTTCCTCTCTCAACTTTCCCACTTTCATCTTCCACCCTTATCCTTCCTCTTCATCTTCATTTTTCCCTTCAGAAGCCGGGCTAATAGCTCTGCTTGCGGTCTATCTCTTCTTCTCTCCTGCTGGTTTGGCAGTATACCGGAACGATATCAGCCTTTTATTAAACAGTGTTGTCCACTGATGATGATGGATGATTGAGGTAACAACGTAAAAGCGCTCTCTGAAACCTGCACTGCAATTTTTTCATTCAGTCCTTCTGTTAAATAATTCTTATTTTAGAGGGTTTATGTATCCAAGAAGTTTCTTCATCCCTGGAAAGATGGTGGGTCTCCTTTCCTTTTAGAGTTTTAGTGTGTCATAATGACTTAGGAAATAAATAAATGGAAAGAGAGAAATAAATCAGAGACACTGAAAAATTGTTTTGGACGTTAAAAAAAGAGGAAATTGAAAGATCTGCTGAAAAACGTTGAGAATCGGCGCATATCGATCCACCTCTACCACCCGTCTCTCCTCGTCCCATCGCCGTCTGAAGACTCCTCCCTCTCTCCCCCTCTCTCTCTCTCTCTCTCCATATTGGCAGTGGGTCTCTCTCCCTCCCCTCTCCTCTCCATTTAAAAACTTGGTAAATGGCAGTAGGCCTCCAGTGAGGCCAGCAGGATGTAAATCAGCCACATCGAGACGAACAGCAGCGACGTTACTATCTTGCAAGTCCGCGGCCCGCCCAGCTCGCCGCCGGCCACCGTCGCCCGCCGCCGGTACAGCAGAATGATCACGCACATCACGGCCATGATGGTGAAGAGGGTGACGGAAAAGGCCAGGTTCCCCGGGTCCACCTTGAACACCTTGCCCTTGGAGCGCCAGACCACGGCGGCGATGGTCCACGCCACGCCGATGCCGAGGAAGACGTTGACGGCGTTGGAGCCGGTGACGTTCCCGATGGAGGCGTCAGCGTACTGGTCCTGGATGGCGGCAACTTTGCTGGCGAATGTGTCTGGATGAGGAAGACAAGATTTTACAGGAATGTGAGGGCTTCATTATCTTTGATACCACGTTTTAAAACTGTTGTATGACACTTACGCTTACTTTTGGTGTCGATTTTATGTCATAAAACCTTTGAGCATTTTCTAAATTATACTAACAGCTGATAAAAGTTACAGCAATATGAAAACATATAAACAAGGCAGGAAACATAAAAGTAAAACATCAACCTGAGGTAAAAACAAAATAATCAAATAATGTAAAGCAACAATATGGAATGAAAATTTGTTTTGATGATCTTTTGTAAATGTCTCTCTCACATGCCACAGAGGAAGTGACCTCTAGGTTACATTGAGCATGGAACCACCCACGTACAGTATAGTAGCCTACTCTCACAGTCACATACAGACTGTGGCACACATGGACTGTATGGAAAGAGAAACGCAACAGAGAAGGTTCAGAATGGATGTCAGTATTTATGGAAATAATTACACATTTAATGGACGACTGTTGGAGGCAGAGAAAGACAGGCAGGGAATAAACAATACATACAGATAACAAAATAGCAAGGAGAGCCAACAAGGGAAAGAGAATAATGAAAGACACAAGAGATGGAACTTAATTGAGAAAGACGTCACAAAATATTGGGGTGCCAAGCAAAAGAAAGAGTTAATTGTTTGAAAATCTGCTTGTCAATTTGAACAGAATCAGTCAAACTGTATAGGTGCTCTATCTATAGCATTTCTCACCAATCTTAAAAGGGAACACATCCTATATTAAGAATTCCAATATGTTATTTCCATGGACTAGTAAAGTTCAATCAATAGTCTCAAACTTGTGATGTTATCGAGTATAAAGTCTGGAGCTGCTCTATAGACGGTGAATGGGAGATGATT
The DNA here is from genome assembly GCA_916700685.1 of Adelosebastes latens. NCBI lineage: Eukaryota > Metazoa > Chordata > Actinopteri > Perciformes > Sebastidae > Adelosebastes > Adelosebastes latens. The sequence goes on from CAKAKR010022620.1 coordinate 36,086, forward strand.
TTGTTTGTTTCCTTTTCTTATACCCAAATGAGCTTTATTTTATTGTTGTGTTGTCAGTTGTGAAACAGAAAATACCCCCATATAGTCAAAACATCCTACTGGGAGCTCTCAGTGTCATCTAAAACATTTCTTTCCAGTCATTGTCTATGGAGCAGTTCCACACATTATACCCGATGACATCACAAGTTTGAGTTTTAGCACGCTAGTTTTGGGATTTGGGAGAGAGTTGTTCATGTTTACTAATATTTTTGGGACTGTCTTAGATCATAGGAATAACATGTATGAACTTTGAAAATGGGTGTAGTTTCCCTTTAAAGGGACATTATATTTTGTATAGTTGGGGCAAGCAAAGCGAGCCTCCAAAAACTTTCAAAATAGAATATTATTTTACATGAATCATTTCTCGGCTCTGAATTGAAAGTAAACACAGTAAGAAGCCCCCTGAAACAGTTTTTGCTAACTGTTATTAGCGCAGGTAGTTTGCTAGTTGGTAAGTAGATTCCTATTCAGTTAGCAAAAATAGCTAATTTAGGAGGTTGTTCTCATACACCGTTTGTAGCTATACCTACAAAACAATTCATATGTAATCCACGTAATCCTGAACCAGGAAGTATAAAGAGCGACAAACGCTGTGTAGGGAGGAGGTCGGGGTGGATTGGTGGGTCAAAAAACACCAGACTTTCGACTGCTGTTTGTACCCCGTGTGAAACCAAAAGTCAACGTTGAGTTATTTGTCACGTAACTTCCGTGCTTAAGTTCCACCACTTCTGGAGTTATTTCAACCCAAATCCCGATCTTTTCCTAAACCTAACTAAGTAGTTTTGTTGCCTAAACGTCACCAAGTTGTTTCCTGTGAAGACGGAAGTTTATTTTGAAACGACTGTATGCACGTAATGAGCGAAAATTGACACATGTTGCTGGAAATTCGTAGGAAAATGCATAAAAAAATAAGGAATAACTTTTCGTAAGATCTCATACGAACCGTTGTATGAGGATACGTTGAATCCAGTGACATTGTTTTTGTGTTCACTTTGATTTGGACTTAGAGCCAAGCATTTTAAATGATTTATGTTACATTTAACATTATCTCAAAAGCTTTACGAGAATTGGCTGCTTGCCATGATATATATTGTTTTGCTGGAGTTGCTTTAGACCTAGGTTGGATGCTTTCAGTAACATCCACTTGGTTTATGTTATTTTTCATCTATATTCTAGAAATAAAACACAGAAATTTGACTTTCAGGAAGATCTTTCCATTCTGTAATCCACAGTTGTATATTGGCATCAGCCTGAGACAGAACAGATGTAGGTCTCATTAATGCTGTAAACCGCTGTAGGTGCACATTAGTGGAGCTCTGTGGGGCTGCACATCTGAGCAGAAATTGAGTAAAAATCGCAGAGCCTCTACAACTGGGTTGGCAGGGAACACCAGGGAAACAGCTGCCAGTTATTGTACGCCTGTCTCGGCTTATTTCTATTTATAGACAGGCTGGTGAGATGAGTCTCAATTCTCATTTGAATGTCAGAGAGATTAGTTGAAATTCATATCCCGATCCCAACATGAAAAAAAGACCCTCCAAACTTTCTTGGGGGGGGGGGGGGGATGAATTGTAATCCCGTTGGTAGCAGACCGCACAAAAAGAAATGAAAAGTTGGTGTGTGTTGACACACGGGCACATCAGATGGTGGGTTTGAATCTGAGTCATGAAACCACATTATTGCCTCCACACATATACACACACTACTCACTACTGCTGGCAACACAGAAGATCATACCCAAATGTAAGATATATACATATACTTTACATTCACTTTACAAGTTTATAAATTGTTTCTTTCCCATTACCTTCTTAAGGAGATAGTTTGGGTGTTTTAAAGTGGGGTTGTTGAAGCACTTATCCATAGTAGGTGTATAACTTACAGTAGATGACGGTCGGCATGCACCGGAGCAAAGCAATACAGTGCTGTGGACGGGGACAGCGGAAAAACATATTTCAACAACCTCAAAGAGAGGCTCACCTAAAAAAATTAATATCCGTTAAAGTGTACGCTATATTTAGCATATTTTCACCGCTTTATCTTGCCATCAGACAGCCCTTTCCTTCTCCTTTCCGACAGGGAACTGAACTGAAAGTGAAACTTATCTCTGCAGGCTCAGATGACAAAAACAGTATAGATACGTTTCACTTTCAGTTCGGAACATATTCTAAATATAGCGTACACTTAAACGGATATCAATTTTTTAAGGTGAGCCTTTCTTTTAGGTGGCTAAAATAAGTTTTTCTGTCGTCCCCGTCCACAGCACTGTATTGCTTTGCTCCGGTGCCGGTGCTCCTGTCTGTTTATCCAAGCTGGGGGAATGCCAGCCGTCATCTACTGTAAGTAATACACCTACTTTGATAAGTGGCTCATAAAACCCCACTTCAAAAAAAACCCTGAACTATCCCTTTAAAGACCCAAATTACAGAACAACATACAATGTGTTTTCAGAAACAGTGTTGCCTGATTCCAGACCTCTGAATCGCACCCAGATGAATCCTAAATGTTAAATGGTTTATGTTAGCAAGCCGGCTGAGGTGATTTTGGAGTTACTGGAGGGCGTATTCATCCTCTCTTTTTACAGCACACCTGCAGCCCCTGCAACAAGCTAATATTTCCTCCTTGTTAGACGGCAAACAAGCCAACCCCCCCAAATGTCAAATTAAAAGAGCGTTACTGGGATTAGTAACTGTAATGTAATTACTGAATTACAGATTGTAATCCTTTACACTATAGGTGTTACTGAATAATGTGATCGCATTACTGTAACATGTCAAATAAAGTCTAGGTAGTGTAGGGGCAGTAACAAATTACTTATAATGTGTCATACACTGGTCAAACTCAGAAACATAGAAACAGAACATGTCAGCTGCTCCTAGCAACCGCTACCGCAGCTTTGGCGTGATAGATATTATTACCATAATAATCTCCTTTTATTTAAATGTCTGGAAGAGCTCAGTAATAAAATTGTAAAATCCTATTCTAGTTGATTTTTGTGAGTGATATAAATTATATAAAAATGTGTTGATATCGTCTCATATCGATCGCAGGCCAAAATTGAATATCATATTGTGGCAGACGTTGTGATATCGGCAAATATTGTATCGTTGCCCTAAGAATCAATATAATATTGTATCGTGATGAAACCTGTGATTTACACCCCTATGAAACAAAAAGGCACTCAGTGTCCCTGTTACTATGGATATTGCGTCTTTATAAGGACTATGTCTGCAAGAGAAAGCAGTTCCAAACAAAACTGTCCATGTATTTTTTAATGAAAAAGCCAAGACTCTCTCAGTTCATCCAGAGATAAACTCAAAGTAGTGGTGTGAAGAGAATCTGTGATCTCTACAGGACTTCACCACCAACACAAATATACCAAACAAACACCACTGTTACTGTTTAAATGGCTCAAATGGTTCCAGCTGAGCTCCGTAAACCTCTTAAACAGACAGAAACATGTAGCAGTTCACAGCGTTCGAGCATCCGATCAGCGTTTGCCTCTAATAGCCTGAATCGGCAAATCTGGTGTAAATTGGCTAGATAATCCTCCGGAGTGTCTCCGATGCAATAACACAGAAATGCATTTATAGATCTGGAGGAGGGGAAGGGTGAGAAAAAGAGAGAAGAGATGAATGATTCTAACAAGCTTCACGGAGATCACAATCACACACGCACTTACACACAAGTGAGCACACACACCCAGTGGAAGTTATAATGACTTGAGGGACCTGCCGCTCGCAAACTGGCATCACCTCGGCAGAGCAAACACATTTTCACCCACTCACACCTGGGTACCACAGCACACAGGTCAGAATGATGGATGATACGGCAGTGAAAACGCAACATCCAATAAGTGGAGGGGAGAGAGAGAGAGAGAGAGAGAGCACTAAGGTAAAGTCAGAATAATAAATAGTGCGGGATGGGGCATGAGAGCAATCGTAACAGATAAGTGAGGTGGGATATGAGAATGTGAGGACAGAAGGAAGGAGAGAAAACATGAGTGAAACAGATAAAACAAAGGAGAGTGAAAGAGATTCGGAACAGGAAAAGCCGACAAGTTAACATCATGTGATAGGACAAACACACTGATAAAGGATATAAAATCCGTGTTTACAGCCTCCAAATCCAACACACAACATAATATGGCTGCTGCAGGAATTTATTCAGACGTCGCCGCAAGCCATCAAGGAGCAAGAGTAGCAAAAGAGCTATTTCTATAAATCATACAGAAGGGGGAAAAAATAAAACGACTGACGAGAGGAATGAGGAAGGGAATTGAATTAAAGCCCTGGGACAACGCGTCCCCTTGAGGCGGAGACAAGCTCAGGCTGAAGGCTCAGCGATGGAGCCAGCGTTTTACAATCCAATTTTTATTTCCGGCCTGCTTACTGAGGGCGGCTGCTATTGAAATCAGATGGAGGAGAGAGGATCAGTCTTCTTCTTTTAATGGGTTTGTTTGTTTGTCATATCGGGAAAACATGCATCTCATTTCGCTACTGTTTTTGTGGGGCGAGTTGTTTTCTGCTTGAATGTTATGTAATGTCAATAAGGAAATATGCACCATGAAATTATTTAAAGGTCCCATATTGTAAAAAGTGACATTTTCATGGCTTTTATATTATAAAGCAGGTTTAAGTTCTATATAAATACTTTGAAAGTATCGAAACGCTTAATCCACAGAGAAATACACACAGCCCGTATTCAGAAACTGAGCTTTTGAAACAAGACGTCAGGATTTCTGTCCATTTGTGATGTCACAAATCTACAATATTTAGATCATTTCAAAGTTTTAAACGTAAACATTCTAAATGGGTCCCAGTTTATTTCCTGTCGCAGTGGATGTGAATGAGATCAGCTGACAGGACGTAAACATGGACCCAAGCTGTTGCCTAGCAACGCAATTCTGTTGCAATTCCATTGAAATGTACTAAAACGGAGCGTTTCAGATAGAGGGTAAATACCGATATATTCAAGCAGACAGTATGAGGAAAATAAAGCGTTTTTTTAAACATTAAAGTATGTAAACATGTTCTAGTAGAAACCCAAAATACAAGTAAGAACCTGAAAATGAGCATGATATGGGACCTTTAAACCACTACCACTCACCTGGTACCGATGTTCCCAGCGCCACAAACACCACAGCCGTCACCGAGTCCTTCAGTCCTATCGTACAGCCGAAGTGTGACGCCAGATCGCCGGTGACCGCCGTCAGGACGCCGATAAGCGATATGGAGACAATGAAGCAGGCCCAGCCGTTCCAGTACTCCGTGGGCGGGACAAAGGCGAACAGAACCTTCCAGAAGACGGTGAGGAAGTGCATGATGTAGTCGAAGCAGGACGGCAGGCGCTCCTCGCCGCTCTCCTCCTCGTCGTCGTCTCCTGCGGGTGATTCAAACGTTGAGGGAGGAGATAGATAGAGAGGAAGAGCAGAGAGATAATTGAAAGAGAAAAGTGAATTGACAAAAACTATACACTAAAGTCAAAGGAAGGAGACAGAGTGAGACAGATGGAATTTAAGAGGCCAAATTTTAGGTCGTAAATGTTAATGCAGTAGCATAAAAAGCTATCAGATTAAAGAAATAGTTCAACATTTGGGGAAATATGCCTATGCACTTTCTTGCCGAGAGTTAAGATGCCAGTATACTTCTTTAGGACAGCTTGTCGGATGGTCGCATAGCTTCAGAAACCCGTACACCTTTCCAAGGAGGAATTAAGGGGGGGGCTATGTCCAACCATTCCTGTAACTTTCCGAAACCAATAATCTGACATTCATACCTACTTCACACCATGATTAGCCAGCTGTGCTGATGTGAGAAAATGACCTGTAACATGTCTTAGACGACACATTGTATGAACTAGTTCATTACATTACCCGACCCTTTGATAAGAACATCGATACCAGTCTCATATCTGCTCCCTAATTATAGAGCTAGATCCAGGTGGTGATTAGCTTAACTTAGCATAAAGACTAGAGCTAAACAGGTACCCTGCTATCTGCCAACACATCTAAAGCTCAGTAATTATGGGTCACGTCTAAGGTAACCCACATGTTATGAAAACATGTGAAAACTCTTGCGAGACCCGCTGCCCAACGACTTAGCCTATTCAAGGTCAATGTCTAACCTTAACCATTGGAGGTCAATGCCTAACCTCAACCATTGGAGGTCAATGCCTAACCTTAACCATTGGAGGTCAATGCCTAACCTTAACCATTGGAGGTCAATGCCTAACCTTAACCATTGGAGGTCAATGCCTAACCTTAACCATTGGAGGTCAATGCCTAACCTTAACCATTGGAGGTCAATGCCTAACCTCAACCATTGGAGGTCAATGCCTAACCTTAACCATTAAAGGTCAATGCCTAACCTTAACCATTGGAGGTCAATGCCTAACCTTAACCATTGGAGGTCAATGCCTAACCTTAACCATTTGAGGTCAATGCTTAACCCTAACCATTCAAGGTCAATGCCTAAGTATAACCATTTGAGGTCAATGCCTAACCTTAACCATTGGAGGTCAATGCCTAACCTTAACCATTGGAGATCAATGCCTAACCATTTAAGGTCAATGCCTAACTTTAACCATTGGAGGCCAATGCCTAACTTCAACCATTGGAGATCAATGCCTAACCTTAACCATTGGAGGTCAATGCCTAACCTTAACCATTGGAGGTCAATGCCTAACCTTAACCATTGGAGGTCAATGCCTAACCTTAACCATTGGAGGTCAATGCCTAACTTCAACCATTGGAGATCAATGCCTAACCTTAACCATTGGAGTTCAATGGCTAACCTCAACCATTCAAGGTCAATGCCTGACCTCAACCATTCAAGATCAATACCTAAATTGAACCATTCAAGGTCAATGCCTAACCTCAACCATCTCGTGAGAGTTACACAGCTTGTGGGTTACCTCTCCCTCACTCCCTATCCATAAATTGTTGTTTTTACATTTCTTTATGAGTATGGATTAAACAAACAAGATACAACTTGTTAGTGAGCTTTAGAGGTGTTAATAGGAATATCTTTAACTTTAACTTTGGACCAAGCCAGGCTAGCTGTTTCCACCTGATTATGCTAAGATATGCTAAACGACTGCTCATATTTAGTATACAGATAAGAGAGTGGTGTTGATTTATTAATCTCTTGGCAAGAGAGCAAATAAGCACATTTCCCAAAATGTTGACCCACTGTGTTAAGCAGAAATAAAAAAATACTTCCCCCTTTCAAGTGTTAACAGAGAAAAAAATAACCCATATTGGGTATAAATTCGAAATGAAAAATGACAAATAAATGCATGAAAAGTTTCAAAATAAAATGCTGATGCAAAAACCTTTAAGAAATTAACTTTTTTACCATCCATCATTTTTTCAAAATGAGGTCAAGAAAGATATCAACCAAAACTGCTGTTCATAAATCAAAACGATGCCTGATGTTGTGTGTGTGTGTGTGTGCGTGTGTGCGTGTGTGTGCGAGTGTGCGTGTGTTACCTGCGCTGACAGTAACGGCACTGACAAACTGCTCCCTCCAGCTGCTGCTTCCCACCACCAAGGCCAGGTTTGTCTTCTTGATCAACTTATCTACTGTACTCTACACACACACACACACACACACACACACACACACACACACACACACACACACACACACACACAAA
>CAKAKR010022620.1:43803-67651 GCA_916700685.1 Adelosebastes latens
AGCATTCAGGATGGCATAGAGGATTTCGAGGTATTTGGGAATTACAACAATGTCATTCTTTGTGACAGCTGAATGCAGAGGCTGAGGAAGTCTGTGTTGTTTAGTGTCCCATGTGACAGTCATGACTGACAGGCACCGTCGTAGCAATACGGCTGCACACCTCCCCTCACACACCTCATGCCAAGAGGAAGAAGATGTGCTGAATCCTCACAATCACAGGCACCTCTGCTCTACTCTACACACACACACACACACACACACACACACACACACACACACACACACACACACACACACACATACACACAAAAGCAAACATGCAAGTGCATACAGACCAGGCAGAACAGGAAAAACACAACCCTCAAGTTGTTAATTCACTCGCAGCCGAGCAGAACGGGGAAACCTTTCAATTAGCATGATTATTATAACTCAGCCGACAGTGCTTTGTGAGGAGAAAACCCTGCGTGTTTACTATCCAATAAGTGAGAGACGACGAGAACATTTACTGTATATTAGCAGTCTCAACAAGAGAATTCAAATTATTTCCAGTGTTGGGTGACAATTAAAGATCATTACAACATTTCAGTATTGTACAGTAGCAGATGGAACAGCTAGCATTGCAAGCACACTAAAGCAAGCAAACTAAAGAGAGAGGAGGATAGATAACCTTTTCAGCCCGCCAAAGAAGCTTATTTACTTCTCTCTGCACACGCACACACACGCATACAAAATGACACAAATGGACAAATGAGCGAATGAAATGTGCAACAAAAACATGATTGGTTACATTTTCAAGACAACAAGTAAATCACAGATTAGAGACAAAATCATGTGGCAATTAACAAAATGGAAATAAAGCAACACACATGAAAGTAATGAAAGTGTAACGCGACACAGACGCTTCCTGGTTTGAGCGGCACACGAGAAATGTCAAATTATCTGTAATGATCCATGGCTGAATAACAAACTGAAACTGCATTCCTTCTAATATACAATATTTATTACATGGTTAAGCCACTACATTTTCTTATTGCTGGATGAATGGTCTACCAGCAACTTTCCTTCTTCTAAGGCCTGTCTTGTGCTGAAACAAGACAACAGCTCGCTTTGAATAAATCATTTGTTGTCTTTTGCATGTCTGATATCAAAATGACGAGCAGCTCATCAGGGAGTCCATTACATGCTAACAAAATGAATCATTCATCCTCTAGACCGGGGCAGCTGACAATCACTTTCAACCATTTTTGATTAAATCTGCATTTTAAGTCAGTTTACTTGACGGATGCCAAAATGGTGGTTATTATTATTTCAATGAGCTGCTGATACATTCTGAAGAGCTGCTGATGTACAAAATGAAAGGGAGCATTTACATGAACATATGCACACATGCCCGTTAATGGAAACGTAATGCCACACTTACCTTGAACTCGTAGGACTCTTCTATGACCACCTCCACCTGTGTGTGTTCGCCCAGACTGGGACAGCCCATCTTGGCCACCTCTTCGTCCTCTGCTCCCACCAACGGCTTGTTCTCATTGGAGTCACCTAGGAGACAACAGAGATAAATGGGTCAGTGTTGCAGTAGGTTTGTGCTGTGCAGAGGTTATGCACTACCAACCTTAAAGGAACCCAGGTGCTCATTTATTATCAACTACCGTTGTTGTTGAGGATACTGAGGCCATGTATACATTAACTTTTATTCAGAAATGAAGGCCTCAGTATGTCATTAAATATGATATGATAAATATGATGTATTAGATTTAGGACCCCAGGAAAACTAGCTGGTGCCATTGGCTGTATTGCTTTGCACCGGAGCAAAGCAATACAGTGCTGTGGACGGGGACAGTAGAAAAACGTCGATTTTAGCCACCTAAAAGAAAGGCTCACCTAAGAAAAACTGATATCCGTTTAAGTGTACGTTATATTTAGAATATTTTCCGACAGCAAACTGAACTGAAAGTGAAACTTATCTTCACTGTTTTTGTCATCTGAGCCTGCTGGCTTTGGAGAGAGCATAGATAAGTTTCACTTTCAGTTCAGTTCCCCGTCGAAAAGGAGAAGTGCTGTCTGACGGCAAGATGAAGCGATGAAAATATTCTAAATATAACGTACACTTAAACGGATATTGATTTTTTTTAAGTGAGCCTTTTGTTTAAGTGGCTCAAATACGTTTTTCTGCTGTCCCCGTCCACAGAACTGTATTGCTTTGCTCCGGTGTCGGTTTCTCCGAACTGGGGGCAAGGCGACCGTCATCTACTGTAAGTAATACACCGATACTTCATACCTCATACAACCCCGCTTCAAAACACTCAAACTAAGCAGACACTTCTCATCGAAGTATATGTTTCATGATCCTGGCTACAGACCTCGGTCAAACGTATTGAAGATGTGATGAAGACCTCCTGGAACTCACAGCCTCCCCTCTTGTTTTCAAAAATTCATTGCAAACCACTCTCAGAGATGTACTGCTACCTTAAGAGATTGTGTTGAATAACTGGGTTACTTCAACTTCAGAATCCCTGGAAACCCTCCACTCATCAGGTTCGCCTCACTTGAAGTAATGTGTCTATAACGGTGACTATTCTGTTTGCTGGTGAAGATTTCAAATTCTTTCAGTGAAGCACTTCATACACCAAGTCACTATGTATGAAAAAATAAGGAAGGAAACTTGAATCATGTGGGATCATTCATCTCTTTAATCCTCTAGAGAGATGGTACTGCCGGTGTAATTGACTGAGAACTTTCTGAAGTGTTCAGATGGAAGTTGCTGCAAAGTGAGGAAGAGCAACAGAATTCAAAATAACAACTAACATGTCACCCCGAGACTTTCATCCTGGAAGAAATCCATCTACATTTTTTTCTGCAAAACAAACTTAAAGCTTTATGTTAGCAATTAATGCAAGACTCCCTATAGTTGTAGGATTAATATTCAGTATTCATGCAGTAGTATTTATGCATTCAGCCTGGCATTTGAACTCAAATCATGTATCATGTAATTTTTTCAGATTTTTGCCAGGGCAGCATAAATTGTTTTCATAGCTTTGCTGCATGGGGTATCATTTTAAGAATGTGTGCAAGCACTCGTGAAAGTCTGTAATGTAAATGCTAATGTTCAAACACTGACGGGCCACTTGGGAAATCCAATCTATCAAGCATCCCATGTTATTACAAATATGAATACCAATGAGGAATTAAGATTTTCTCCCATGAAACAACCTTTCTATCTCTCTATTACCATATGTTCCACCATGCATCCTTCCATTCATCCATCCATATGTCTCCTCACACTCGGTGACAGTCATTAATCGAGTCAGCTGTTATCAATGTCGACCTGCTGTAATTGAAAAGCAGTGTACAGTATGTGTGTGGCTCAGTGTGTGTGTGTGTATGTGTGTGTCCACTTGCTGTGTGACAGTCTTATAAACCCAATTATATATCCTCTGTGATGAAACATGCCCCAGGCTGTTGGCGCTTCATGACTGACATGGAGCGTGTGGACCTCTACTCCACCAGGCCTGTCACCATATCTACAGAGAAGTTGAGCGTGAGCGGCATGTGAGCAGAGCAGCAGCAGCAGCAGCGTTGTCTGTATCTACACACATGATGCGTTCAGGCACAGTATTGAGTGTAGGTGAATCTATGTGTGCAAGTGAGTGATATAGCCTACTGTACGTGGTAGAGCAATATTTTACAACCTTATATGTCTACTGGTTGTGACCAGCAGACATATTTGATAAGTAACATTATTTTTAGAGGCCTGGAGGGGTAAAAAAAAAAAAAATTTAATTAATTAATTAACTAGAAAAAAGCAGAGATTAGTTTTTGTGGTCCCTGTCCGTTTAAAGAAAACCTATTGTGCTTTTTCCCTTTTCTTCAGTGTATAAATAGTTTTTTGTAACATAAAATGTAAAAGGTCTGCAAAGTTACAAAGCCCAAAGTCCATGCCAAAGGAAGTCACCCCACAGAAACACTGCTCTAGAACTGCCTGAAACGCCTCGCTTGAAGTCCCGCCTTTTCTTCCGTAACGTGGTGATGTCACTAAGTAATACATTTGCATAAAACCTGCCTAGCAGCTAGTGTGGCACGCCGTCAAACAAAGCTAGTTAGGCCAGCTGACCAATCAGAGCAGAGTGGGCTTTTCGGAGCAAGAGATCAAACAGAGCATTTCAGACAAAGGGTGAAAAGAGGTGCTGCAGCACAGCCGGTATGAGAGAAATAAAGCATATTTTGAACATTAAAGCATGTAAACATGTTCTAGTAGAAACCCAAAATACAAGTAAGCACCTGAAAATAAGCATAATACTGTACGTCCTCTTTAATCTTTTCCGACCCCTCAGATTTATCATGCAACCCCTTGTAGGGGCCCCGAACCCCAGGTTGAGTAAATAAGTGAGGGAGTGAAAGAACTAAAGAAAGCGAAGAAAGAAAAGATGTGAAATGAGACAGCGAAAATGTCTCTGTGAAGCCAAATGACTCAACGAAAGTTACTTTCTTTTTGTCTTTTCTGTTCTCTTGTAAACCTTCAATCTTGTGGAAATTCAACAGAAATGTCAAAGCAGAACAAGCTGCAGAAATTACTTATTGACTTTCAGCGCTGGTTCTCTTTAGCCTTGAGTCACCTGCCAGAGATTAGCTGTCTGCCTGCTGTAAGGAGCCTTTTAAAAATTTCAACTAAAGCTTCCTACGTTCTTAAAAAGTTGAAGGGCTTAGATGTTTTAGATTTCAGAGCTCTCTGGTAACTACGTGGATTCAGAGAGTAGGAAGTGACGGTGCAGAGGAAGGATCCAAATAGTTCATTAGGCAGGAATGAATTGCAAATTGAGTTCAATCTGCTCTTTTCTGGCTTCTTAGTTTCCGGAATTTGTTGCAATTATGACCCGGTGTTCTTTAAATCCTTTTCAGCCACGTCCTTAGTTCAAAGTGAAATGTTTCTCAAGTTAATCGGAGTTTAAATTGGAGGTTTCAGACAATCAATGCAAGTCTCACCCTGTTTACAAGAGATAAGTGTGCAGGAGGCCCGAGACTTAAATAAAGACCCCATTCTGTCTGTCACTCTGTTCCCTCTGCTGGCTTCTTGATATTCTCTGTTAACAGCCACACACACACACACATAAACACACAAAGACACCCACCGTGTTTCTGCCCTATCTCCAACAGAACGGGCTCTCCCAGCTCGATGGTGAAGGTCTTGTTCTTCTCGTACTCCTCATCGTCAATGATCTTCACCTCGATGATCTTCCTGTTAAAAAGTGAAGAGAAGGATGAGACTCGGCGAGTGTATTCCAGATAATTAACCTTTCCTGTTTTACGCTCGTAATAAAAGAGTCGCAAATGTGTTTAGAGCAGTCCATTAAAACTGTGACAGTCTCACCCCGTCAGGCTGTAATCAGACAGCAGGTCATTTCTGCTGCCGCATGATCCTCATTACTATCAAAACCTATTATTAACCCTTATAACAAATAGGATACATCACAGAAAAGAATTAAAATGTTAGCAACCCTCTGTTTTCTCTTGCAGAAGATGATTAGGAGCCTCTGCAAAGATGAAGGTTGACGCCCGAGTTGACATTGCTCAGTGGGGCACTCTGAGGCTCCTTGCTTCCCCCCAGGCCCTGATTAAGTTTTTCTCCAGCTGACAGTGATGCAATGTGCAGCAGAGCCACAGTTGAAACATTTTCAATTAGTAGCACCCAGGGGAAAGCCCTAAAATTCAGCGCGAAGAGTTTTGAGGGGACTGCAACCAGACCTTAACAAGTTAATTGGAAAAAAAAGCTGTGGGGATATTCAAAAAAATAGCAGTGTGCGAGCGTGAGCAGTGTCTTAGTAGACTCACATAGGTGAGATGGCATTGTTATCAGATCTGCCCGTGTATTAAGAGACAGAGAATCATTTAATGTGAACTTTGATTGGAAGGTTTTCATCAACACTGCTGTACTCATTGGACAATAATGTCATAGATATTTGACATACTATAAATTAGTCAATATATCACTTGAAAAGATCATTCGCAAATAATGGAAAGAAAGATGAATGGCACATTCTGTCAGTCCGATGCTTTAAAGATACGCTAAAGTAGGCAGCAATTACAGATGCAGCTACCTAGAATTTCCCTCCCAGCCGGCTGCCAGCCAGTTCCCAGTCAGCTTCCAGCCGCTGGGAGTCTCCCCCCCTCCTCCTGTTTCCTGATAGGGTGTGTCTAGATTAAACTATAAACACGCCCATTCATTCAATCGCAGGCTGCCACCATGAGATTATGCTTCCTTCACAAAAACCCCAGACGTACAGTAGTTGCTGGAACAGCAACCCTGATTTTCAGTGGGGGAATGTAACTAAGTAGTAATATATAAACGTAATAAAGGAGGTGTTTGGTAAGTGCCCCATGGCATCAGAAACCAACGCACAGAGGCACCCTTTAGCAACAGTACTGTATATGAAGAACCAGGTTTTCAACTAACTCCAATACAAACTACCCGTGGTGTTATTCAACGGTCGGAGCAAGTGACGTAGTATTAATAGCGTGAGAGTCCGCTAAGGACGGGCGGGAAGGGAGGTGGATGAGTCAAACAAACACAAGACTTTCAACCAGGAGACCGGTGTTTGTATCCCGTGTGAAACTAAAAGTAACGCTGACTTATTTTGTCCCGTCGGTCTTTAGTCAAGAGACTCCACGGTATCGTCAGTCACTTGAGTCGTTAGTCACGTAAGTTGTTAGTATCGTCAGCCCTGAGTCACATGCTACTCAGTAAAGTTAACGTCAACAATGACCGTTTCCTAACCCTAACTAAGTGGTTGTGTTGCCTAAACCCAACTTCCTGTGAAAACGGAAGTTTATTTTGAAAGGACACTATGCATGTAACGAGCCTATATTGACACACCATCCCTGGTCTGTCCAAAAGTAACGCAAGAGGGGTACCCCGTACATTGGTTTCTGATGCCGAGGGGCACTGACCAGGCGGCGGTATTTGACGAGTTGGGAATGAGAAATTGCTGTTGTTGCAGGTACGCAACTTTCAATTGGAACTGGCTGATAATGTCTGCAATATGAATAAAGACAACCTCCAAAAACCAAATCTCTTTTAATTTTACAACATCCCTAATTTTAAACTGTCTAAGGTACCCGAATGTTTCTGACATGTGTATTAGTTTTGGTCCTTTTATGTAAATCACATTCCGTTTGCCCTCCTTCCGGTCTGTTTCACCCCGAGTACGTAATCATCATCTCACCAATCCAGCTGTATCTGACAGGCAAAGAGGAAGAGAGAGTGTTCATTTCCACCTGGTTGTGTCATCATCATATGCTTCACTGTCAGCCATGTTGGCTCTGACACCACAAATAGGCTTCGGCTCAACAAAGAAAAACATGAGGGAGGAGGGGGATGTGAGAGAGTGGTGGTGGTGGTGGTGGAGGTGTGGAGAGAAGTGGAAGCGCATTGTTTTCATTGGTGAGCTGTCACGGCAACAGCGGATGAAACTGGCTGGATTTCGGCTATTTCCAGCATCACATCAGGTTGAGCATCCAACTCTCAACAATGTCGGAGAAGATATGAAAGTATTGTTTAGTCAGATGTGAAACAAGAGAGGAAAAACATGGAAATCCATTTAGTGGAGGAGGACGAAATTAAATATCCATCATATTTTAAATTTACAGGCGATTTATATTCTTTAATCCTGCCTGTAGTAACATCTTTAACTGAAATGGAATGATTGACAGGTGTAGCGACAGTAACTAAAGGGGGCAGGGCTTAGCGTGCTGTCAATTGACAGTGAGTTGGAAGAGGAACGACAGAAGTAAGAGGATAAAGAGAGATAAAAGGAAATAAGAGAAATGGGGGAGAGAGGACAGAAAAAGAGAGAGTTTGGGAAAATGAAAAAAGACGTACAGAGATTAGGAGGCGAGAGAGGGAAGGAGTGAAGAAGAAGAAGAAGGAGACAGAGAGGCTGAAAGAGGTTTAAAGAGGAGTATGAGTAATGCTCGCCGCTGAGATGTGAAGGGTTACGACTCAATACACACCGAGTTCACTCAGGGGTATACAAACATAGACAAATCCTACAACGGTAAGGAACATGCACACATTGGATGTGTGCACATGTTTTCTCATGCTGCACATCATACACAGATTGTGGTTTGTATGAACAGACAGCCAGCCACCCCCACATGCGCCCACGCTTCACTAGTAACACACAAACCCTCACATACACACAGACAATTCAGCTCACATGTACACAAACACGATACGCATGAAAACATGTTCCCGGTAAACACTTTGGGGCTTCATAAACATACTGTAGGTATTCATTAATTTAGCCAATTGACACATGCAGACGACGACACACACACACACATACGCTCGCTGCAGTGCTTTCATTATTCATAGTTGGTGGCGGCTGTAGCAGCGCTCCCATCTGTGCCCTCCTCTCTCCATCTCTATCTCAGCCCTCGTCCCCTTCTCTTTCAGTCCCCCTCTTCACCTCATCTTCCTCTCTAGCTGACTTCTATTTCTGACTATCATCACATAAACCCAATTTTTTCCTTCCTCGTTTTCTTCCATTTCCATGCATTTATTTCATAAACAGCTTATTCTGCTCATGGTCACAGGAGGCTAGAGTCCCCGGGACCAGTATTGTTAGGGAAGATTAAAGGTTTATGAAGCTCTGACTTTAGATGCCAAGCATTTTAGTTTAGCCAGGACATTACATACGTGAATGACACGTACAGTAATTAGACACAACTACAACTAGAGACCATCTTACGACGGGACCAACCGCAACAACAAATCGTGCCAGGGGCGTTAAGTGGGGGGGCCAATGGCTTTCCTACCCCTCCTACTTCCGGCACCCTTACTCAGATCACACCCACCTTCGCACTCAACCTTCATTTCGATCTCAACTACACACTTATTAAGTTTTGTAATTGCTTCTGGGACAGTTGAGACGCCATCACGGTGACCAAATCTGTCCACAGACAGAAAAATAAACACCTGGCAAAGTACTCAAAACCACCTCTGTGGTAGTTCCCGCTACAGCAGGTGTCTCCAGGACCACATTTTGCCATGATGACTCACACGCAGACACACAAGATGTAAACAATACCAGCCACACGCTGTCGGGGCTGGTAAAAATGTCGAGGATGGCTCAATATAGTTCGAGACTTATTTCCACTGTGGTCCTTGATGTAAAGTTAACAAAGACGCAGGAGTCCAGGAGAATGGGTGAAACTCATACAACTCAGACAAACCAACACAGTAAACACCTGATAATAAAACATCAACAGTTAAATCACTCCAAGTCAAACTTTCTAAAAAATAAATTGTGAAAAATGACATACAAATTATAACTAGGATGATAAGCTAACACTTTCAAAACTTCCCTGTAAGCCATGACTTGACCTACTTTTTTGTGAGAGCAGTGTGGCTCTAGGGATGGCAAATGGAAGTCTGTCAGCAGACTGAAACATCTCAACAACTCTTGGATGGGTTGCCATGAAATTTGGTTCAGATATTCATGGTTCCTAGGGGATGAATCCTAGGCTATGTCGTTCACACTGCAAGGCTTAGTGCTAAATTCAGATTTATTGCTCAGATCCAATTTTTTTTTTGGGCTATTCACGTTATTTTTTAAAATGTGGCTTATATCAGTTCATCAAGTGTGAACTCGTCACGTTCCAGAAATGACCCACATGCGCAAAAGAGCAATACAACGCTGTTGTACGTATGCGCGGAATTCTGACAGATGGCGATCTAGAGTGATGTAAAAGTCGCATGAATTCCGACACAAATGTTCAGACTGATTTCACATTGCAGAAAAATCAGAATTGAAAAGATCAGATTCCATGTGATTTGTGCTGTTCACACTGTTATGAAAAAAAACTGATCCGAGTCACATATGCACACAAAAAAATCTGAATTGGGCCACTTTTGACAACAGTTGGATAAATTGCCATAAAAACGTTGTTACAGACGATGACGCATTTAGATTTAGAGAAAATACAATTTTCATCAAAAAGACAGAAGGTTAAGATCTACAAAATATGGTTGGCTTTTATAAATGACTTCTGCCCGATCAAATACATTAACAACTATGAATACCACCATCTTCATTATGAGTGTCCCACTTACTCTTTAGTCACACTTTATAGAAATTATTATATTTCTTTCTTTTATTTATTATTATTTTTTTTACATTTTTTATTTTATTCAGTATCATTCTGTGTCATTCATTATGATTATATATATATAAAAATATAACTTTTTTCTGTTGATAAGGAAATACACTCTTCTGTGAGCTGTACATTTTTATTATATGACAGATTGTTTATTATAAATGTACAATTATAATTTGTATACTTTGTATGAACTCTCATGTGGAGAGTAGTGTTTTTACAAATTGAATTGTTAAAAGCACAATAAACAGTGTTTAAAATTGTTACAGACATCAGGATGAACTGTATTAGCTTAGTATCTTCAGGTAAAAATTTGAATTTTTCCAATAGTTTATTACTTGCAGAACTAATAACATTCCCATT
This sequence comes from Adelosebastes latens, assembly GCA_916700685.1. NCBI lineage: Eukaryota > Metazoa > Chordata > Actinopteri > Perciformes > Sebastidae > Adelosebastes > Adelosebastes latens. The sequence goes on from CAKAKR010022620.1 coordinate 54,325, forward strand.
GCTGTTTGCCAAAATGATCGTGCACAACCCCGACTAACTTGTTCTGAGATCTGTAGTTTGTTTTTGAGTGGTTTTCCCACTAGGTGAAGTCTCTCCTGCTGAGTAGTGTCCAATTTCATTGCTAATTGCAGCGTTAACTTTCCTTAATAACTACATCGCTACCCATAATTCAAAGAAGTTTGCAGGACGCCATGAAAATGTACAAAACTGATTCCAGATCTGGACATGCACACCTGCCACTCCTAAATGCAATACATTACTTATCTTCACTCCCTCTCTCTCTGTCTCGCCTTCTCTCGATATATTTCTACCTTGTTACTTTTTGACACCTGCTCCCCAGAAAGTTCCTCTGTCAGACTGTACCCTCAATGCCCCGGCCTGTCAACAGACTGACACAAAACACAGACACACACACATACACCAACTTCACTGAACACAGAGCTTGCACTGCCAGAAATAGAGACTGAAAAAAGCAGCGAGAAAAAAAAAGGTCAACAAAAGGTATCATTGATTGAAAAAGCCCCAAACACAATCAAGCGGGCTGCAAATCAATTTAATGGATAAGTTTTATAATGCCGCAGAGTGTATGTGTGTGTTTGCATGTGGCCCTAAAGTTGCTATGGAAGTGAATGATTGAGCGACAGTTTGATTTGATTACTTCAGACCTCATCGCATTACTTAATGGACACGGACTCTCTTTATATCTCTGTCTCCATCGCTTTCCATTTTCTTCTGGCTCCAGTTCTACTTTTGATTTACAACCACTGGAGATTGTGTGTTTGTGTGTGTGTTTTCGGGCATTGAAAGTCTACCATATTTTAGGTGCTGTGAGCATATGTGTGTGTGAGACAAAGCATCTTAGAGAACCGCAACAGCAAACAACTCATTTTCTTGAGTGAGGTTGATTTACACACTCCAGTTTTACCGTTTCTGCTTCTGGCGGAACCTCTAAATCTCTCCATCTCTCTCACACACACACACACACACAGAGTTGTGAGAGCATTGCCGCAACACAGTAAAACTGAGATCATAAAAATGTTATAGTTGAAACTTGAACAACAAGCCACAAGGCAGTTGTTTTCCTTATGCAAAGCCGGCCGTCCCTTCTGCTCGACTCTTTAAAAGACGGGGAGAAAGATGGAGAGGATGAGGAGGAGGACTTATCTTCTTTAGCTGACTATCAGGATTGTAATAGTCAACAAAAAAAACAGGATTAAAGTAATATGATTACAGTTCAAAACCTTGTGAGATTATAATTACATTACAGTATATTACACTTACCCTATAACATTTAATTTGCCTTTGATGATGGATGATACTGACTGTATATGGAGTTCATGCACCGCCAACTGCAGGCTCCAAATGCAAATACTTTCAATTGTTTGGTTAAACCTGCATTAACTGATTTTTTGTTTGAGTACAAACACAACACTGACATATTGAATTTTTCAATTACAAGAGACAGGCAGGAAAACGTTGGTACATTTAGCTTCTCGAAAGATATCACATAGCTCTTTCTTGCTTTAGCTGTCCGACTCTATTGGGATAAGTTTAGCAACATTACTACTGTTTGGTTCAGTTTTTAACTCTGTTTTGTAATAACTGCAAATTTTACATTATGTTTCCTCAACATTTCTATGGCATATTTATCTTTTTTTATGATAAAACAGATGTCAAATCATTTTTTTACTGGTCTCCATGCAATTTTGACCATATGTAGTTACTGTGTTTTGGCTTTGAAGGGCACTATAACATTTCACTTGCTTTTGAGTAAGGATGCACAATGATATCAGCACGTCATCGATATCGGCAGATAACGGCTTTAAAAGGAAATATCGGCATCGGCCAGAAATAAACATTTCACTCGATATGACAGCGATATGTAGGGATGGGATCCGATACCCGGTATTAAATGGGCCCCGGGACTAAATTATTAATACCGTAATATTGACAAACTCCGAACACCGGTTCTTTTAAAACTCTATGCAGAGCAGAGAGTTCACGACAACTACGCTCGTTACTTTAAGTGCAATGAAACCTTTCGCGAGTAAAAAGCCAATACTTTATCAATACATCTGTCCAACTAGCACAAACATGATGTAAACATGTAGAAAAGTGATATTTCAATCTGCTCCGTCCGCAGTCTCTCATCCACCGCTGCTGTGTTTACACAAGCACAGCGTGTTAGCTCAGCTAAAAGCGAATTGTTACAAACAAGCTAAAACAAAAGCTGTCTGTATGTGGTCAAAGTGTTTAGCTTAGTTTGCCACGTATCTGCTGGCTGAGACAAAGCAGGGAGGAGGAATGATTGATACTGTCTGATGTCTGTGTTCTTCATTATTTATCAACTTCACTCAGGAACATTATTTATTTTATTGACATTATAGATCTGTTTCCAGATAGATATTATTGAGTTTATATAGTGACTTTGCTGTTGTAAACATTATTGTTGCTGCTCAAGATACATACATAAAAAATAAATATGGCATGTTTTACATGCAAACTAGTTTTCCTATTTTGCCCTGGTGCACATTTTGAAAAGCTCAGCATTTTATGTCTGCATCTGCCAGTGGGCCATCACGATAACAGTGGGCATACTAATATGTTTATTCCACTACAGGAGAGACTTGATGTTCTCTGCAATGAGCCGGAAAATATCTGCAAAAATCCAAAACTGTGCATCCTTACTTTTAAGCAATGGGTGATACTGGTGGCATATGGTGTATTAATGCTGTTGGTATATGGTATATTAATGCTGTTGGTATATGGTATATTAATGCTGTTGGTATATGGTGTATTAATGCTGGTTCTATATGGTGCATTAATCAAGTCAAGTCAAGTCAATTTTATTTGCATAACCCAAAATCACAAATCACAAATTTGCCTCACGGGGCTTTACAATCTGTACAGGATACGACACCCTCTGTCCTTTGACAGTACCACCCTCCTCTCCACGCCAAATAGATAGAGCCAGAGCAACACAACCTCCTCTCCACTCCAAACAGATAGAGCCCGAGCAACAAGACCTCTTCTCCACTCTAAACAGATACAGTCAGAGCAACACACCCTCCTCTCCACGCCAAATTGATAGAGCCAGAGCAACACGATCTCCTCTCCACGCCAAACAGGTAGAGCCAGAGCAACACAACCTCCTCTCCACGCCAAACAGATAGAGCCAGAGCAACACAGCCTCCTCTCCCACCAAACAGATTGAGCCAGAGCAACGCGACCTCCTCTCCACGCCAATGAATGCACTTCAGACAGCAGGCTGAAAACTCAATCACCTTGTTTGAACTTTGACTTTTCTGATTAACTGTAATGCTGATAATCTAATAACTGAGGCTACTTTCTACTAAAACGCCAAAACTGTTAACACAACTCCACACTGTCTACTGTCACACTATCAGGAATGACTTCAAAAGCAAATAAGTCGGTGTGAAAATTGCTAACATTGGATTTCTGAGCGACAGCAGCTTTTTAGTTTTTACAGATAGTAGAAAGTGCAGAGAAGCAGAAACGTACAGCAGAGCTGGGTACGATCAAATGATATTAGTTGGTCTGGATCTGTCTTTGAAGCGCACACACAAACTTCTACAGGAGTGGGCAGGCTGAAAGAAAAACCTTCGTTCGGCTCTTCTCATCTGAGTGGTACCAACACACACAAAACAATTTGAGGGAGGCCAACAGAGAGAGCCAGAGAGATGGAAAAAGAGCTCTTAAGGGGAGAGATATTACCCCTCTTGATGATATCACGGAACGCATAATGACAAACAACACAAAACACACACTCTCCCGCATACACACTCGTGCTAAGTGGTCTCCAGCTGTGGTGAGTAATAAAGTTGCGTCTCTGGTGTGTGTGTGTGGGATGACAGAGACGGATAGGTGCATGAGATGATTTTGGGGCTTGAGGAGAGGGACAGAGGACGATATGAAGCGGGAGTAGGCTGTGATAGGGAGAAGGTAAGAGAAGGAGCACAAGAAGATAGGATGTGGAGGATGAGGAAATGGGCGAATATGAAGTTGAAAAAGAAAAGATAGAGGTTTCCCCTGCCGCTCACATGGGAAATTCAATAAAGTCACGGCACAAATGACCCTATGACACTTGACAAAACACGTGGATGACACTATCATCCCAAAAGGGTATCATGAGAAGAGGTTTTATTTGCAGGGCCTTGTGAGCTCTCTCGCTGTATTCAGGGTATTTTAGGGACTAATCTTACATAGCTGCCTGCACAGCTGGTGTTTGTTTACATGGCGTAGCTGCTACAGATGTTACTATTGGGTACACTTAGGTTAGAAACTTTAATTAATGTGCACAAACAATCAAAACTAGGAGGTAAGATTACAAAATGACTGAGTATGCCAAGGGACATGGTGCAACGTTAGAGGTAGATGGATTTTTCAGCCCAGTTGCACAGCAGTTCGTGAAATAGTCACAAAATTTAATGTATTGTTTCATGTACAAATAGACACGAATTTCAAATTTCTTTCCAGATGGTCAGCACGAGATCAATTCGTATGTAATCCACGTAATTGTGAACCGGGAAGTATAAAGAGCGGTGAACACCACATCGGGAGAAGGTCGGGTTGAATGGTAAGGTAAATAAAAAAACACCGGACTTTCGCCAAGGAGAAGTCAAAGTTGATTTATTTGTCATGTAACTTCTGTACTGAAGTTACAGCACTTCCGGTGTTATTTTAACCCAAACCACGGTCTTTTCCTAAACCTAACTAAGTAGTTTTGTTGCCTAAGCTTAACCAAGTCGATCTTTTCCTAAACCTAACTAAGTAGTTTTGTTGCATAAGCTTAACCAAGTCAATCTTTTCCTAAACCTAACTAAGTAGTTTTGTTGCATAAGCTTAACCAAGACGATCTTTTCCTAAACCTAACTAAGTAGTTTTGTTGCCTAAGCTTAACCAAGTCAATCTTTTCCTAAACCTAACTAAGTAGTTTTGTTGCCTAAACCTAACCAAATCGATCTTTTCCTAAACCTAACTAAGTAGATTTGTTTAGAATAGACTGGAGCAAAAATTAACACATGGGACACGCAAAAGCACGAAAAATATGTTTCGAGCGTCACGAAAAAAAGGGAAATTCGTGTCTATAATGAAATAGATAAAATTTCGTGACTATTTCACGTGCTGCCGTGAGTCTATGTTGGACATTTTGAGAAATAACTGAAACTTGAGGTGTCACTTCAAATCCAGAATCTACAAGAAGACACGTACAGTTCAGGTTGCAATGTAGACAGTGTTTTATGAGGCATTTAATGTTCGTCCCTCGAAATACAAAATTAAATTGCCCGATTTTTAAATGGAGTTTCGTGACTTTCTACCTGCATGATAAAGGAAAATATCGGGGCTTTTTCTATCAAATGTAAATGTTTATTTGTTATGAATAATAAAAAAAAGTAACTGCAACACAATATTGATGTTCTGATTTTAGATTTCTGTTCTGTGACGTCGCTGGCAAAGCACCTGCAAACCAGAATGCATATACAATTTCGAACATGACCTGATAATGGATGACACATGAGGCCCTAAACTGAACTATAATCCAATCACTGCATAACCGTAAGGTGGGACAGCCAGAACACCTTGATGGGGAAACATAAATCCAGCCTTAATCCACCCCTGTAGTGGATATCATCACTCAAACCCATGAATGAGACATGAGAGAGCGTCAGCCCAACATGTTAGTACTGCATAAACAGCCCCTGCTGTCATCCAGGAAGGAGAAGAAGAAGGGTTAGAAGAACGAGAGAGGATGGAAGGGAGGAATTCTGTTAGGATCTGAAACACATACGGGCGGTATGGAGGACGTATGGTTGGCATGGAAACCATGAAGATGTGAAGTGGAACATCACCCCCCCCCCACCCCTACACATACAGTATATACACAAGTCACTTATACACCTCGTATATATTGTACATGTCTGTCCTCAGATACATCAGTCTCGGATAGCACACACATACGTGCATGCTAATGCCTTCCTATCTGCATTACGTTGTGTAGGATTAAGCTACTGTATGTCACATATCACATCATGCATACATTATCACATGTACACACACTCACACAAATCTGTATGATGTACAGTAATCCAGAGCAGCTACTGTTATCCGCTGGGAGCGGAAGAGGAAAAAAAAGGATGGAGAACAGGATGGAATGAGTCAAGTGTGAGACAAGGAAGAGAGAATGAAGAAAAAGATTGACAGAAGAAGAGACAAGTTAGAGGCTGACATACAAAAAAGTAGAAGGAAGAAGAGGAGAGAAATATGGCACGCACCAAAACAGAATTAACGGGATAAAAGGAAGTAGGAAGTAGGGGAGAGAGTAAGAAGAAGGAGAAGGATAAAAAAGAGGGAGGTGTGGAAAGGTAACCCAGGGAAGGAATAATGATGAAGGAGGAAAGAAAGACAGATGGGGAGTTTGGTGAGAAACTGGGAGGCTAACGAGGTTTGATCTGGTCGCCCACGTGAAGGTTGCAGAGAAAGCATGTAAGCACTACTACTACTCCTGCCGCTAGAGAAGGAGGACATGATGGACGGAGGGGGATACTCAGCCTTAATGCAAGGCAAAAATGATGAGAGAGAAGTTTATGAACTGAACTCGCTGGCAGGAGGTGTGCTCCGGTAGCCAACACTCTTCGGACCTGTCTTTGAAAATCGGACCCCAAATCATCACACAATACTTATGAAGAAGAATACAAAACAAAGCTGCCCATGAGCCATGATACATTAAAAAAAACACTCGCACACGTCCAGATCTGTTATACTGACTAGGGCAGCAAGTAACAATTATTTTCATTGTCGATTAATCTGTTGATTATTTTCTCGATTAATTGCTTAGTTGGTCGGTCTATAAAAAATCTGTAAAAAATATCAATCAGTGTTTCCCAGAGCCCAAGATGACGTCTTCAAATGTCTTGTTTTGTCCACAACTCAAAGATCTTCAGTTTACTGTCACAGAGGAGTAAAGACACCAGAAAATATTCACATTTAAGAAGCTGGAATCAGAGAATTTTTGACTTTTTTTCTTTTAAAATTACTCAAACCGAATAATTGATCAAAATAGTTGGTGATTAATTTAATAGTTGACAACTAATCGATTAATTGCTGCAGCTCTAATACTGACAGAAACTAAAGGTAGCTGCACTGACCAGGGTACAGTTGCAATCTGAATTAGATATCAGGTATTTCTGATATTCTTAGTTGCCATATTAGAAATAAACTCAACGTTTACTTTTGGTTTCACACGGGACACAAACAGCGGTCTCCTTGGTGAAAGTCTTGTGTTTGTTTGCATGTTGCCCGAGGAGAGAGTCCCCAGACTCCCTTCAAAAATTGTGCTTTTTTTTAGGGGTTAAGAGAAATGCCGTGTACAACTAATAATTCTGCGGGCCTTTGAATGAATTTGGCCGGAAATGTCATCCATAAATGAATTTCTTTCTTTATGTTCTAAAAAACATTTATGTAAATTATACTGTAGGACGAGGACTAGCACGAACACACCAGTGGTGAAAACACCTCGCTCACAGATGTCACCTGGTGGTTGCTGGCCAACTCCTGGGTGTTAGAATTCAAATGCAAATGAACTTAAGCGCCTCCTGCTGTTACTGTTCCTGGGGCAGAGTTTTGCCACATAAAAATGAAAGACAACTGTCACCTGTAGATATTTGTGTTATTTCTGGTGTCATATTTTGAGAAAAATATGTTTATTTTTTCAGCTGGAGAGCAAGAAAGTGCTGCTCGTCTCTGCTGCTCTATGTGTCCTAAATGATACGCTCCTTCCCTCTCAGCCATGTGTGTGATGTGTTCGAGGATCTCAAGAGGACGAGACCGCACTTAACGGTTTTCAAGAGGGAGCAAAAGAGAAAGAGGAAGCAGAGGGAGGAAAGAAGCAGGGCATTAAAATTTAAAGGAAAAATGCAAAATTGGTTTTCATTCAACAGCTTCTACATTTGTGTGTAAATCAACTTTATATATAACCTAAACACATTCACAGCAATGCACACATGATTAACACCTTTTCCTCTTTTGCATACTAAATACACAGAGTGTGGTTCACACTGACAGTATGTATGGGGGGGTTGGGATTGAAGGAGTAGCTGAAGATTTGAGGCTCATGACTTCAATAATATGAGACAGACAGACAGCCATGGCATCAACCCAGTCTCCCTCAGCTATTTTTTCACATGACCTTTTGCCCTCCTTGTGTAATTTGTGTCCATTTAAAAGGAGTATAACATGATCTGGGCCTAACTATGAAAGGGGTTTTGGGTACAGAGGAATCAAAGCGCACAGTTTGCCTCCAAAGGGAATCGCCCGACGCCACGAGAGCGCACGAATCTGTGAGTCAGCCGACAGTTTTTTGATGTGGCTCGTTCATCATGGGTCAGGGGTTTGAACCAAACACTTTGACATTATGTAATAGTTTATGTAACAGCTTGTGTCGCCAGCCATTTTGCATCTTTCCAAGGAAAGCGTCGGGTAAAGTTCAGTCATGGAAAATGTTATGATGCGATAAAGAAACAGGGAGTCTTCACCTGAAAGGTGACAACTGGCTTGTTAGAATAATTATTATTCATCTACAAGGAAGCGATTAATTTTGTCCTTGAGGCATGAGAAACAGGCAGCTGTTACTTTGTGAAAAGTGAGCTAAAAATGCTTTGCAGATTTTCACAGTATCACCTTTTCTGTGCTTGTAAAAGCAAATGTTAATTGGCTTTGCAGCTGCAGTTCATTTTATTTTTCTCTATTTTTTATAAACAAGAAAGCATATTTTACAGTCAACTTTGACAATATTAAACCATTTCGATTATATTCTTGGCATTTTATGCCTTGTACACAGCAGCATACAGTACGTATCATTAATCACAGACTCTTTAGCTCAACAGTGTTAAAGCTTGAAGCTGTCATTAGGCGGTTGCCATGGTGATGACGACGACGACACATAATGGCCACCCTGCTCTCTCGTTGTTGTTGTTGTTGTGTTTCAGAAAAAAGTTGTTTAAACGTTACGGCTGCCAGTTCTGCTCTCCCCCCTTCCACAAACCCTTTTAGCAGATTTTAATTATACATCAGTTTTGTACAGCGGAGAGATGCACAGAGAGATGGACGGATGGAAATGATGAGAAGATGAGAAGAGAAAGAATGAAAGCAAGAGAAATTGAAAAAAGAAGAATACAAATTGAAGAAACAAGCCGATGAATGTAAGGATGAAGGATGGATCGGGTCCACTGGGACGAACAGATGGAGAGATTAAAGACAAAGATGCAGGGAGTGAAATGAAAGGACGATTTTCAGAGAAAAAGGAGGGCTGGAAGGACTAGAGGGACAGGGAGAAAGAGTACAAAAAAATGAGAAAAACACAGATAAAAAGCCAGACATTACTCAATCTTAACTACTCCTTATCCGTTCTTCGTCTTTATCACGGGGTGGAAAAACCATGAAAAACAAGCAGTGATAAAGATAAACACACAAAGAGAGAGATAAATGAGCAACTGGCACTCAAACTTCCTCTTCTTCTGTTGTCATCCCTTGTTCTTTTATCCCCCCTCCCCTCTCTTTCTCTCTCATCTCGTCTGTTCTCATGTATGTTTGAACACTTCTCATCATATATTTATGTTCTGGTCAAATAGAGGGGGGGGGGGGCTGCCACGGAGAAGCAAGCTGTTTGAAGAATGCCACAACACACAGACAGCATCTGTTTCACTTGCCTCCGTGTCGTTAACGGACATTTGGTTTAGTTGAAGAAGTCAAAGGTAAATTCATCTTATTCCACACTATCCGACAGTGTTGTATATATTCTTTATCAGCTTGTTGCAACTCCTCACTGAAACTATATGATGTTTGAGTGAAATATGCAAATCCAAGACCCATTTTTATGGATGCATGCGTACATGAAACGCTTCGAGATGTCTTTGTACATCAGTTCATACACGCTTCCCCAAACTTTAGCCTGAAGTATCTTTAGAAACGTTGGGATCTTCTGCACCATGGCCATAATAACCTGCGAGGGGGCCCTGGTGCAAAAATTAGCTGCTCTGTCAAGAAGAAATATTTCTAAATTTGTTTGGGTTTCTATGAAGTAGTCTAGGAAAAGCCACCAAACATCCAAAAACTGAATTCAATCAGCACAGCTTTTCCATTTGAATGATGAAAGGCATCCTCGTTAAAAATGTCTTAAACCATGGAGAATCTGATGCATCCCTTTTTATAAATATCTTAGAAACCCATCACAGTCCTTTTATCCGAAAATCACATAAGACCGGGGAAAAACTAAATAAATGAGAGAGAGAGAGAGAGATCCTTCAGCTAGTTTACAACTGTCACACTATGTTGATATCGATAAATAGATTTCACTTTCTATAGTTTTTTTTTATTCGCTTCTATGCAGGGTTGTGCGGCGGTGTGGTAGGGCTGTCAAAATTAGCCAAAAGTGACATTTGAATATTCCCTCTTAAAAAAACACATAGGTTTGAACTATTTGAATATCTATTTTTGCACATTATGTCCATGACACTGTGTCTTAACTGGCCGCGAGCGATGCACGGTTTTTAGCTGAACAGTTATTAGATACCGTTTCTATTTATTCCTGTCGCTTGCTTTGAAAGCCCGCAATGGACGAGGAAGGGCTGATTCGTGAAGTTGAAACGAGGGTTATCTATAAGATACTTCCACATTTCACTACAAAAGAACTGCCGAGTTCTCTGCCATCATTACAGTTGTTGTGGTTATTATTCCTCGTTCAGCTTAACCTAATATTTCATTTTTAATTAATGAAAGTGACGTTGTGAGACTCCCGTCATGAGGTGCATTCAGTGCGCGCGAGGCAGACAGCAACGGTAGTGATGCTTTTTTTTTTACAATCGAATATCAATTTTCATATTTGAATATCTGTTTTGTTTTTTGTAGCACAAGTAGACATTATATTTAATTACAAATTATTGTTTTCTGTCAGAGCGTTTTTATGATCATGACAATTCCAACTACACTTGAAGGCAGCTTCATTCATTTCACAGCAGCTAGACAAGAAAAGACGGAGGGACTGTGCCTCGTGCTGGAGCTTCTTGCAGGAAACACGCAACCAAACTCCCCACAGAACTGCTCCAACGAGCATCCATGTTGTCAGCTCTTACACAAACTCCTGGGCAGTTTGGGTAAGAGCTTGTGTTTTGTTTTTAAACCACATCGTTTTTTTTAAACTTTTTTTGTTTAACTTAGTTGTTTTTGGCTCCACTCCCATGGTAGCGAGATGCAGGGATGTTCCGCAGCATGACGTCAGGCTGCGTTTCTCCAAAAGTTGATTCTGTTCCTACTTTCCGCTGCAGGCCACTGGTAGTATAACCCCAACGTCCATGATGAAGGTGGGGATCTAAATGAATGCGTCGGAATTAAACTCACTTACTTAGTGGTGCGTATTCTTGAGCAAATTTTCAATTAAATTAGCACAAACAACTTGACACACAGTAAGCCTGGAGCATTTAGGGGCCCCTGGAGTGCTGGAGCCACGGGGCAGTTGGTAGCCTGGTCCGGGCTTGATCTACACAAGAACTTAAAATAAAGTTCAGTGGGTTTGAACAATATTTGTCTGCGCAGCATGAGTTTGTAATGACCACTGATGTAATTAAGGGTTAAAGGTTAGTAGTTAAAACATGAACATAGTCAGCGGTGGTCCTCACAAATACAGACAAATCTGTTGTATGTGTGTAATAATGACACCTTGGCTTGATTGACGGGCATTAGCGGCTCAAGGTGAGGGCCTTTAGGCAGTGGGATATATATACTGTGTATCGCCATGCCAACCGCTGCCAAGATCGCATGCGGCTGCTTGCCAAAGGCTCTCACTCACACATACACTCACTCCACCCAACCCTAATTCTCTCCCTGCCCCCGGCCCACGAAGAATGACCACTCCTCTCCACCAATCTCCCTCTTTCTCTCTCCTTCCATCTCCACCCATGGTGCCAACAGGCCATTCTCCTCCTCATCCTCCTCCTTCCTCACTTCCTCCTGTCCTATTTGTTTTACTTCCCTCCCTCCAGCCATCGTTTGCTCTCATTCTCTCCCTTCCCCACCTTCACCTGCCCTTTCTCCTCCCTCTTGTTTTTTCTCCCAGCAATTCATCTGTCTCTCTTTCCCCCCCGACTCTGTCTCTGTCCGTCTTTCTGTCTCACCCCCCTCCTCAGTCCATTTGTCTTTCTTCGTCTCTCTCTCTCTTCTCATTTACTGCCCGTCCCTGAGCCTATTCATCTTTTTTCTCTGACACCTTCACTCTCCTCCTATGTCCCCCTTCGTCGGTCTATCTGTCTTTTCTCTATCACTCACAGTACCTGCACAAGTGTGTTTAGAGCCTGGAGGTCGTGAGAGGTTTTTATCAGTGACCATCAGGGGAAATTAGAGCGAGGAAAGTGACCGAGCTACAAAGAATATTACTGTGCATCAAGTGCGACTTTAATACGGCTGAATTATAAGGGTTAATATATTATAATTTATATAATATAAAAAAGAAAGTTAGGCATATCGAGAATAGCAGTTGGTGGCGCCAGTTCTCCGTTTGGGTGCCATTAAACCAGTGCAGAGGAAGAGGGCACAGCAAGATGACACAATTAAAAGAACGCTAGTCAAATGAACGAGGTTTTCTTCCTCCGCCTCCTCCTTCTGTCTCTTCATTCAGGATGCACTTAGATGTATCTATGCTCTCCCAAGAGCACAACTCAGGACATTTTTAATGCATCTCTCCTTCTTTCAATTTGTTTGTTCAAGTTTTTCTCTCCTTCCTATACAGTGGAGGAAATAAGTATTTGATCCCTTGCCGATTTAGTAAGTTTGCCCACTTACAAAGAAAAGAATGGTCTATAATTTTAATGGTAGGTTTATTTTAACAGTGAGAGACAGAATATACAAAAAAAAAATCCAGAAAATCACATCATATAAAAGTTATAAATTGATTTGTATTTTATTGTGGGAAATAAGTATTTGATCCCCTAGCAACCAGCAAGAATTCTGGCCCCCACAGACCGGTTAGATTAGTCCTCTCGCTTTAAGAAAGTACTCTGAATCTCAACTCGTGACCTGTATAAAAGACAACTGTCTCAACTCATTACCTGTATAAAAGACACCTGTCCACAATCAGATTCCAACCTCTCCACCATGGGCAAGACCAAAGGGCTGTCTAAGGACGTCAGGGACAAGATTGTAGACCTGCACAAGACTGGAATGGGCTACAAGACCATCAGCAAGCAGCTTGGTGAGAAGGAGACAACTGTTGGTGCCATTATTCGGAAATGGAAGAAACACAAAATGACCATCAATCGCC
>CAKAKR010022622.1:0-20009 GCA_916700685.1 Adelosebastes latens
TGAAAATGTGACTTGATTTTGTGAAAATGGGGCACGAACGAACAGCTGATTGTAACGTGAAAGTGACACTTTCACGTTACATACCGCTGCTAAAGGGTGCCTCGTGCTGCGGCATCACACACCGATGGCCGTGACAAAGCCTCGGTATTTGACGTCCTGGGAATGAAAACGGGTTGCATAGCCATATGTTCAAAGAGTATCTTGGCTGTATTTGTTCCTCTTGTAGAGAACCCTTCATCATTTCCATAAATTTCCATTTCCAATCCACACTTCATCGAAATACATTATTTTACTGTCCTTAGTAATTTGTCTCACGTTCTCCTGGGTATACATTATTTTCTGTATTATTCATCATTTGTTTCACTGAGAGAGGGTTTTTTCTGTCTCTCTGAAAGCAGACAACAGCTATACGCAGCACACCTGAATGGAAGTTGACCATGTAAGGGCTGAATTCATACGCCTATTCACACACACAACAATTAACCATGTAGATATTGCCTGTAGGCTCACGTTTCACTTGAATGACCAGTTTTACTTTGAAACCAAAGACTCAACAGGATAATCAGCGAGGAAGAAATGCTGCCTCTTTTCACACCTGATTTCCTAACAGTGAGACACATGACGCGGCGGCTTAGGCTGAACACATCTCTTAAATAATCCTGTTATATGCTATTTAATATGTGTCAAATACAGAGGGTCCAGAGGTTTAAATGTGTTTTTGTTTGTTGTTATGTAAATCTGGGTTGCAGTCCCACCTCTCACATTTGACTATAGACCTTCTGTCTAATGTCATATACAAAGTCTTTAATCCAATGCCATTGTTTCAGTTCCTCTGAGCTCTCCCAACATTTTTTCAGCAAATGGATGACGTCCAAAACCAAATCATGAGGAATATATGAAAATTAATGAAAGATTTGCATTGCCTGGAAGCTTTGTCTTGGAAATGACGGGGGCACAGTGTCCACACAAAGCAAAAATAAACAACACTAGGGAACAGTGACCCTTTAGTGTGCAGACCGTACATACTGTATAATGACAGTGCAGCCCATTCTCATTCCCAGGACGTCAAATGCCAACGTTGCCGGGGCCTGGCGGTGTTCGAAGGCACCCTTTAGTGCCAGTATGGGACACACCGGGATTCCCATTAACTACGATGCAAACGTATCCACGTCAATATTAAACGCTAAGTGAAAGTGCTATGATGATGTAGTTTAAAGAGCGAAAGAGACACACAGGGCGGGCAGGAGGGGAGCTGGATGGGTCCAACAAACACAAGACTTTCATCACGTCCCGTGCGTTAAGTTTCACTTTCGCATTACAATCAGCTGTTCGTTCGCATCCCTAAACTAAAGTGGTTTTGTTGCCTGACCCTAAGCAAGTGTTTTTGTTCAATTCACAACATTAACCACGTGTTTACTGTGACTGAAAAGTGACACCGAGGGGTCGGACAAAGCGTCAGAATATGAAGAGTTGGGATGAGAACGTGTTGGACAGTGACACATTTTTTCTGGGTTCATGCTCCAACACTTTGAAAAAGAAATGAGACAGTTAGTTCAAAGTTAAGCTTCCAACTTTCAGCTCTAATTTGACTGTTAACATCCATATCCGATGAACACAGAACAAACTGCAGCCTTTTTTATACACACAGAAGCAAAATTAGGAAATTTAAATAGAATTTAATAAATATTTAATATGTAAATCCCTTGTAGTCAATAACTAATTGAAGTCTATAATCCACAGACATCAGCAGACACTGATGCCAGGCTCGCACTGCTTTACACTGTTTAACCATAAAAAACATCCTTGGTTCAAGGCTGGATTACCGATCAGGCAAAATGGGCCCCGGACCCTTGAATTTGGGGTAATTTAATTTATTGATCATCTGTTTCATTAGTACTATGTGCATTACTAAATCAAAATATAAGAGTTCCCATGTTGTAAAAGGGCCTAAAGGTTCAATCTAGTTTTAAGTCTTTATCGTTTCAGTATATCTTGTGCTTGGTGCTTAATTAAGGCACCACAAACTAATTACAAATAACTGATTAATACCATAGACTGTATACACACTCAATGAACAGAATGTGGGAGAAAGGAGGGGGTCAGTAGAGGCCTCCTAATCACCATCCCTTCACTGTTGATTACTGTGACTGTTCAACTCAGCTTACTGGAGACTGTTTTTTATGATGTTCAGGAATGTGAATGTGTATAAGATGATAAGTAGAATGAGCCGAGGGCATGGGGATCATTTGTCAACTTGAAAGTTTAGGATTGGATGAATGTATTTTTGCTTTTGGCTAGGGAGCCAACAGTATTTTGGCTCTCTGATATACTGATACTATATATTGTAGGCCTACTGTGTAAAACAATCCATGAGATGCTCTGCCTGACTTCCTATATTGTAATTAAAATCTTTATATTTTAACCCTTACAATGTTTTGTGCATTATTTCATGGTCCCTGAGTGTCTTTATTTACAGTTTACACAAAATGAATTCACCAAATTAATTATAATGAGTTTAAAATCCCCTCACCACTGTCTGGTTTCTGCTGGAACGGTGATGACAGGCATCTTTTCAAGGCTTTCCTCGGCTACCCAGAGCTCTCCCAAGCCAAGAGGCAATCTCCAGTTCCTCCAGGAACACAGCAGCAGGTTTACAGTTCCCACAATACTTCCCTGGTTGCTTTGTCTGTATGTTTAGCATCATTGTCCAGCTGCACTGTCCTAAAACTGTGGCTAGAAAAGGGCTTTGATTTCTGTGATGTTCAACCATTGTAACTCTCCTGGATCCACCACTGGTTCAGTCTTTACTAACTAATATTGTTTGTTCAAACATTGTTCAAACTTACTGACCTTCATTTTAAAATCCAGTGGAGATACCAAAGATATCAAACATGTCTGAATTTTAGGAACATTTACATAAAGTGAAATCTAGAGTATTTGATATTATACTTAATATGTATTTATTTATTGTCCTAGCTTTTACAATGACATAAACCAGTGGTTTGCAAACTGGGGGGCGGGACCCCTAAGGGGGGCCCAGAGTTGTAAAAGGGGGGGCGCGGCTAAGCTAAATATAAATGATGCATGGTTCTGCACTGGCCTGGGGGTTAGGGTTTGATCTATCAATCTACAAAAGGGGGGCCCTGCAGAAAAGGTTTGGGAACCACTGACATAAACAGATCAGTTAAACGACACTATACTATACGTATTTTCTATTCTCTTGGATTTTTAATGACTGTTTTTAATTGTATTTAAATGGCATTTTATGATGTGTTTCTTTTGCACTTTGTCTCAATGCTTTTTTGTGTTTTTTTTTGTCTTGATGCTTTTGATGTTTTATGTACAGCTCTTTGAATTGCCTTGTTGCTGAAATGTGCTATATAAACAAACTTGCCTTAGAATTAATCCAAGTTAAATTTGAAAAAAAAAAATCAATTTTAAGAGCATAAGCTATGAGCAATCTTGCAATTTTTGTTATAATAATAATAATATTGGCTTCCTTTAAGTAACTATTGAACATTGACCAGAAAGTGTTTGCTTGCCCAATTGTAAATATTTGTTTACTTACAGTATTTATTTACTTATCATTTTCTTTTTATTGTATTTTATTAGCCTATTACTGGACAGCAAGTGTCACTGTCTATATGTTAACCATGTCCACATACGTCCCTGAGGGGTCATCGAGGAAAAAAGAGTCTAAAGTCTACAGTCCCTCAGGTTTTAATATTTTACTCAGTGTAAAAAACAGTAATGAAGAGCTGGAACAAGCACATAGAATACATGTGATATTGTCCCACTATGGAAATGTAAAAAAATTATGTTTTAAATTAAATGTGAAATCAAGAAAAGATAAAAAGAGAGCTAATTGTTGGCCTAACATTTGTTTATTATCTCTTCAGCTCTTACAACTGAATCAAAAGACAGACAGAACAGATGGATGCTGACACTGAATCCTCCTTCAGTTGCACTGCATGTGGAGGCTTATTCACATTGTTTATAGATAAGGCTCAGTAGCCCAAATTAAGCAGCCTGGATGCAACTGGACTGTGTAACTGCATGACTAAGAGGATTAGACAAGATTTACCTACCCAGCAGTCGTCAGCAGCGCTGTTCACACAGACTGGGTGCATAGCAACAGGTCAGCGAGCTTCGTGTGCCACATTAGCATTCAACATGGACTAGGACAGAGACCCATTGAGCAGAAATGGGAGCTACTGCTTCCTCATGACCTCACATGGGATTGTTTCCTCCCATCCTACAGTTGAGCTTCTGGCAAAGGTCAGTCTCCAGCTCTGTCTGTTCATTTTACAATAGTAAAAGCTTCCATCCATGTTTTTATGTTATTAGACACCTGACTGTCTCTTGCCTCACGTTCCAAAAGGTCTGAACTTGGAAAACCTGCTTTTAATTTTAGTGTACCTGACTCCTGGAACAAAAAAACAGTATCTCCTTAAAATCAATTCACCTATATCTTTTGGACATTTTAGAAATTTGATCTTAAATCTCCCAACTTGTACTTGTAATTGTTTTACATAACCGTGTTTTATTTTACATTTTAATCTGTAAAATTGTAAACTGTAATTGCAAAATTACTGCTTTTGTACGTCTTAAATATCCGAATGCATCCATCAAGTTATTTTTCCTAATTGAAAAGTTTTATTAGCTTTTACTATTTTCATAATGATATTGCATCTTCTCTGTTTGTATATCTCATTGCTGTTGTTCTTTTCCATTTCTTTGTTTTGACTCAATGTCATTGTAAATGAGCGTCGCTCCTCACTGATCTCTCTAGTATAAATAAAGGTTGAATGAATGTGTGTATGTTTAGGTCATAGCGTGGCAGCATCTGATTAAAGGTGACATACTTTCTTTAGAAGCCAACACCTGATCCTTTGTACTCATTAGACCACAGTTCAATATGGCCATCAATATACTGTAATGTAGAGATGCAACATCATTTCAGCTGAATTACTTCACCCCTTTATGAGCTGTAATAGATAAATCGAATCTTTCCCCAGTCAGATTACCACAATGTGAGGTGAACATGCTTCAACATGACGACATACATCTTGTGTACTGCGTTTACATGGACATTCAAGGGGATACTGTGCACCTGCAGGTTCCTTTGGGTGAGTGTATGCTCTGTGAAATGTGTCACATACTGACATTTGGATATGTTTTGATAAGGGTGTGCTTGCTTATGTTATGTTAATGCTTAAATAATGCTTATTTGCATTTCAGATATGCCCATACAATGCAATCAAATTCCTTCCAAGGGAGCGACACATCACAGAGGACACAGGCCGACAGCTGAAACAAGTTGTGGGTAAGGATCTCATAAAATCAAGGATAAAAACTGCCCCATAAAGTCTTTACTTTCAATTGAAAATACTTAACTTATATGGCTTAAATCTCTTCAGAGATTCTGGTGTTCCATCTTTCAGTATCCCTCAAAATTAATTGTTAAGAGTCTATCTGTGATGTCTATCAGGGTTCAATGTAAACAACAACAAGCTGTATGGTCTTATCTAGTTTATGAAGCCAAAAGGTCTATCTGCGTTCTACTATAAATCTACTCTACATCTCCTCAGCACATGTGTAAGGGTTCTGTCTAGAAGGTAACCCAAAAATTGCAAAATCTGATCTGAGATCTGGAATAACTTGCAAAAGACTTTGAGACTCGCTGCCCGACGACCTATCTTAACCTTAAAGATCAATATCTAACTTTAACTATTTGAGGTCAATGCTTAACCTTAACAATCTCGGGAGAGTTTCCCCAATTTGCTGGTTCCCTTCTAGACACAACTATGTGTAAGTAGAGATATGATGTGATGACCTCATTTGACTTCATTTGTCAGGTTCTGAAAGTAAAGGCATTGCAGCCATACCAGGCAGCCCTGACCGTACAGCTGCCCTTCATAAGAGACTAACCAAAACTGAGAAAGAGATCCTGTCACTCAAGACCAGGGTCGCCTGTGAGAGAGCATCATGGGAAGGGAGGTTTGCGGAGCTGCAAAGAAAACAGGAAGAGATACGTAATCAGGTGTGCTTGTAAATGTGTGTGTGGTTGAAGTTGTGTCTAATTGTAGTGGAAAAAGTATTCAATCAATTACTTAAAGAGCATTGTGTAGGCTTTGGTGGGATCAAGTGGTGTGGTTGCAGATTGCAACCAACTGAGTACGCCTCCGCTCACTCCTCCCTTTCCAAAACCGTGGTTACGCCGTTCGCCTCGCTCAGAGGCCATCCTTACTATTATAACACTACTTTAGGAGCAACGGAGGTCAGACAGCGGCTGGTGGTACCACGGTTTTGCACTCTGCGGCTCACGTTATTGCAGTTTCACATGTGTGTTGGAGAACTACGGTGGCAAAAGGCTCTCGCTAGAGCCATTGTTTGGTTTGTCCATTCTGGGCTACTGTAGAAACATGGTGGACTCTGTGAAGAAGACCCGCTCCCTATGTAGCTATGAAGGGCTCATTCTAAGCTAACGAAAACATAACGATTCTTAGTTTCCGGTGATTATACACTAATGAAAACATAGTTATGATTATTATATTCCATTTCTGCAAATAGATCCCCCGAAATGCTACACATTGTTCCTTTAAGTAAAAGTAGCAATATAGCAAACGGTATAAAAATACTCCAACTGCTACTCCAAAATGTAACTTTAAAAAAGTACAGAAGTAGTATTGGCAACAAAATGTACTTTAAGTATAAAAGTAAAATACTTGTAAAGCAGAGTGGCCACTGTCAATGTTATAGTATTATATTATTGGATCATTATTATTGATGTATTACTATGTAAGCGGCACTTTAATGTTGGTAATTTTGGTTGTCTAATCCATAACAATGGATCATTAAATGTTGATGTTAATGTTGAAAAGTTGAAAAGTAACTATAGCTCTAAAATAAATGTGGTGAAGTGAAAAGTACATTTCCCTCTGAAATATAGTGAAGTACAGGTATAAAGTAGCATAACATGGAAATACTCAAGTACAATTTTGAGGTACTTGTACTTTACTTAAGTACAAAAGTTGAGTAAATGTACTTAGTTACTTTCTACCACTTGACTTCAGTAATGATAACTTGTTTCCTTTTCCTTAGATGGCTGGCGTGTTGGTGAAAGAGGGCGGTTGTGACGAGCAGGGAGAGTCAGCGGTGGACAATGGAGAAGCATTTGAGGAGTGTTCAAGTAAATGACAGTGATGCTCATTCAGAGTTATTGTTTTTCATGCATGCTTATGAATTCAATAGTGATGTCAACTGGTGATCTCTAATGAACAGGCGGTCTCTCAAGAGTGATGTACCAACACAGAGGGTCGGAGGCGTCATCAAGAGGGGACACTTATGCATACAGTTTATCAGGCAGTCAGTTATCCTCATCATCGGCACTGAGCTTGAGACCTTCCTTTTCCTCATCTTCAGCCACCAGGTACAAAGGAATAGTTCCACCTGAGTTAGATGAGAAGTTTAACCATTCTCATATCTGTACAGCTCAGCACAAAGACTGGAAACGGGGAAACAGCTACCTCTAAAGCTCACTCAACACCTTGTAGGTAATTTGTGTAAAAACAACATTTGACGGTTTACGAGGGGTCGTGTGCAAGACTATTTCTTGGTTGGGAGGGAGCATTGTCTTCCTGGAGTGTTCACAGGTTACCTGACAACTGCTCCCAGGCAAGAAATAGTCCAGCACATGACCCCCTGTAAAATGATGTTTACTCTTCGTCTTTTGTGAGGATTAGACAAAGGAGATATCATGCAAATTAGTGAGCTTTACAGCTGCTGGGAGGAGGATTTTGCTACCTTTGGACAGAGTTAGGCTTGCTATACAGACATCAAAGTGGTATGAATCTTCTGATGAAAACTGAGTGTATTTCCCAAAATGCCAAAATACACTGCATGGTTTACAGATTTAATAAGCATTACTAATATTTTATTTTATTTCACGTCACAAGTTAGATATTTTAATAAAGAAAAAACACCCATCAATATGATGTAATATCAATGTTTTTAAAGCTGTAAATTAAAGTGCTATAGAATTGATCCTCTGTCTCTTTGTTTTATTACTGACTGAACCCTGTCCTCCTCCAGTGTGAGGTCATGGAGGACATCCAAAGGGCCTCACCGGGTTTTTGTACCCCATTCCCCCATGGACCTGGAGCTGGGTCACCGGGTCAGGATCATGCTGCCATCTGGACGGATCAGCACGGGAACCATTCGTTTCCTGGGCCACCTGCAGGGGGAGGCAGATCTCCACCTTGGGGTGGAGCTGCAGACACCTGATCACGGTTTGCGTGATGGCAGTCACAGGGGATACAGCTACTTTGAATGGTAACGGATCACATTTTTTTTATTGTGTGAATACAAGCAACATGTAGCTTCTAAATGTGCCTCAGGGTGTGTAACCTGACGTTCAGTGCTTGACTGGGATTTATTGTGTCCTGTGTTCACCACTGCGTCACTCAGATATCAAACTGCAGATTTGCAAAGTACATTTAAATGAACTTGTAATGTTCTGACAGGATCATCTGTTATTAAATTATGATTCCCACAACATGGGTTAAATACATAAAATCACATTAAAGTGTCTCTCTGAATGAAGTCATCACACTGTGGCCCTCATGTATTTAACAGCCAAACAATGCCTCCAGACCCACTTGAGCAAATAAACCCTCAAATAACTGCATTCAAGGTGAGGCATGAACTTGGAATGTGAGGTGGAAACTCATTTGCCTGCAGCAACGACAAATGTTGGAAATAGGGCTCAAATGTAGTCTTTTCTTCATAAACCCGGTAGTGAAATACACAAACAAGCACGTGACCTATTCTACACATGGGTAAACCAAATGAATATCTTTTAAACAACTTCTATATGGTTTTCTTTCTTTTCGTTCTCATGAGTTTAGCTCATTAACTCAAGGAAGATTTGATTTTATAGGTGCTAAATTTGAAATTCAGAGCTATTGCCTCTACACAGCTCTCAACATGGTGACGGCTGAGCCGGTTGCTCGCAGCTAACAGTGCAAACAACGGCAGAGCGGCGGCCATGAGCTAGCTCACATGCACCTTTAACTTATCTTCTAACCTGGTCATCTTTAATATTTTGTTATTTCTGTTTCTGTCCTTTGCAGCAAGCCTGGCTATGGTGCCTTCGTACCATTCCACAAACTACTGATGGCCTGGGAATGACACAAGCACAGACTGCTGATGTAGAACTGCCCATCTGGATGCATGGAAAGACGGCAGAACAGTTACATCCATTGATTTGATAACTTATTATAATTAGATTAGATTTTTTGTATCAAAGTATATACATAAAAAGAGTGTATTGTCTTGTCTGTTATTCACAATAAAAATACCATCTCATAATAGTTCCGTTGTGTGAGCTTGGGCGGACAGAAACGGAGTTGCAGAAAGTATTTGGCTGTTCTTTTGTTGGGTTAGTTGGTAGAGTAGTTTGCTCACTAAACAAACAATACAGTGTCTATAAGTCTCACTGAGAAATGCTGAATTTCAAGCGCAAGTTCAGGTTTGGCTAAGAAACCTCAACAATGACAACCATAGGTCTTAAAAACCGGTTGAGCACTGAGAACAAAATTTTTTTTTCGTACCCTAAGCTAAATACTCAAACATGCACAATGATTATAGCATGTTAATGTTTAGTAATGTTCACCATGTTAGTTTAGCATGTTAGCATGTCCCTGTACAAAGTACAGCAGGGACTGGATGGGAATGTCATTAGTTATGCAGGTATTTGGTCATAAACCAAGGCAGTCAGATCAAAGTGATTACAATTCCTCTTCTTGACACCATGAATGTGTTTACCAAAATTCACAGCAATCCATCCTGATGGTGGCGCTAGAGGACAAGTCAGAGGATCACCAACGTTGTTAGGATTCATCCAATGGGCATCATGAATGTCTGTACAAAATTTCATGGCAATCCATAAAATAGATGTCGAGCTAAACTGTGTCACTCAACAGTAACTCCAGAAAAGCCGTAAACTTTGTTCAATTGAATTGTCTGTCACTTCAGCATGCAGTACATACACACACGCACGCACGCACGCACGCACGCACGCACGCACGCACGCACGCACGCACACACGCACACACACACACACACACACACACACACACACACAGTCTGACCTTTCCCTTCAGACAGTGGAAAAACAAACCAAGTTTCTGATATGTTCAAGCTTGCAACATGAGCTGCAGTACAGAACATTTCTTAGTTTGTAAAACCCTTGGGCTCTCCCTGATTTTTTCAGAAAAATGGGTGTAGTAGACAGGTCTGTGCGTAGGAGATGTATTGTGAAATTTATGGAGTTTGGTAGGAATCTTAGGCAATATGTTATGATGTAAGCATGAGTGAGTGCCAATACTAAGTTACTCAGTTCCTGAAAAACTTTGGAGACATATTTACAGATGCATTAGCTAAGCACAAGAAAGACAGCACTAATCCAACTGACACACATAATATCTGACACTTTTTATTCTAATTTTTAGTGTTTAGTTTATTTTCTTCCTAGATATAATTTCTATGAACAGTATACAAGTACATAGTGATTTTCTAACATAAATCTTCATGTCCATGAGAACTAAATTCTACATTTTTATTGTCATTTTTAAATCGCACAGTGAGCCAGATACACATGTACACTGTAGTATTACAGCAACACTTGTTCCGAGAATGTTTCATGAAACTGATGCCGATTTACAGGAAAGGGTGATGACACACAGGCAAATTCCCTTCGCTAGTGTCAAAGTCTTCTTCCCAGTTTCTTTGTTAGGTTTCATTTATTTAGGATTACTGTACATATAATTTGGAAGCCTGGATCCTTGACTCGATTGACACCAACTGAATGCATTGGGCGGCCACAGCATATTGAAAATATACTGTAGCTACACCTCACAGAGATAAAATTGAACAACAATCTGTTCTAGAGAACTACAGTTAAAGTAAAAGAAAAAGTAATACTTTATAGAGCGATTTCCATTCCAGCGATTTATTGCATGAGAACTTTTTTTGACACAATATGCATCAACAGTCAAAACTCTAGAAACTCGGTCGTAACCATTTTGGTTCTAGAGGCTCTTTTCATCCAAAACATTGGATGACAAGGTCACATTTGACAATGTCATAAAAATACATATAACAGATTGACTGTTCATAAATAGGTAGGCAAATCGCACTTCTGTAATGGTACATTACACAGAATTAAACATCTTTTCAATTAGCTTTCAGATCACTCAACTATAGACACTATAAACAACGTATCTTCATACAACGGTTCGTATGATATCTTATGAAAAGTTATTCCTCATTCTCTGTAAGTTTTCTTACGAAATGTCCAGCAACACGTGTCAATTACTGCTCTTTTCAAAATAAACTTCTGTCTTCACAGGAAATAACTTGGTTAGGTTTAGGCAACAACACTACTTAGTTAGGTTTAGGAAAAGATCGACTTGGTTAGGTTTAGGCTACAAAACTACTTAGTTAGGTTTAGGAAAATATCAACTTGGTTAGGTTTAGGCTACATAACTACTTAGTTATGTTTAGGAAAAGATCGACTTATTTAGGTTTAGGCTACAAAACTACTTCCTCCAACAGTCTAAAGACATGTAGGTTAGGTAAATTATTGACTCTAAATTGCCTGTAGGTGTGAATGTGAGCGTGAATGGTTGTCTGTCTCTATGTGTCAGCCCTGTGATAGTCTGGCAACCTGTCCAGGGTGTACCCCGCCTTCGCCCAATGTCAGCTGGGATCGGCTCCAGCCCCCCCCGCGACCCCAAATGGGATAAGCGGTTAAGGATAATGGATGGATTATGACAAAACCAGTTAACTAAAACCAATGCAGTGGTTGCCACGCTTTTTTTAAGTCAGTTAAGTTGTAACTACAAAAGAAAGTTTTCCTGGTCTTACTAAATACAGTTGAGTAACGTAGGTCCAACTGTTAAGTTCCATTTACATAAGTGAGTTAAGTCTGTAAAATTAAATGTCTTTATGTTGGCATTAATCAACACAGTTAAGTAAGGAAAAAGAAACTGCATTGTGTTGAATTTCTGTTGGTCATTTTAGTTAGCTGGACACTGACTTGCACATAAGTCAGTAATTGTCATCTTAATAATGTTACTGAATTATATCTAACACAACTTTAGTGGAAATTGTTGGCATACCTGGATTAAGTAAATCCAAGAAATTTGTTTTTTTAGTGTATGAACACCGGTCTCCAGGGTGAAAGTCCGGTGTTTTTTGACCCACCCATCCACCCCAACCACCTCCCTACACAGCGTTTGTCGCTCCTTATACTTCAGATTCACAATTACCTGGAATACATACAAATTTATTCCGTTGGATATATACGAATTACAGTGCATTCCTTTTCTTAAGTATAGCTACGAACGGTGTATGAGAACAGCCTGCCATAAAAGCTTCTATAGAGATTCCTTGTTTGCTATGATAGAGAGTCAACACAAGTATCATGTTAGTTCTGACTGAGAGGATGCAAAGGAAGAAAAACATTAGAAGAATTATCAGAATATTCCTCTGTGACCCTTCATGTTGAGGATCTCCGCAGCCAGTTTCTCCGCATTCATCACATGTGGAAACATTTCCATGACTGTATCCACCTGATGCGGGTTGAAGATGGCTTGCAGTTTCTTGCGGAGCTCCAACCTTTGTGGGTCGTACGCAGCAGAGGACGACTGTTGTTGGCCCCAGGAGTGGTACTGGTGGCCGTTGTAAGAGCAGTTATTGTGGGAGTGTGAGGACTGGACCGAAGACGGGAGACTACATGACGTCCTTGCTTGGGGCAGCCCCTGAAAGGGATCGGACCAGTAATGTTGCTGATGATGCGGGACTCCGCTGTAATGGAGGTGGCTGGGGAGGCTGCTTTGTTGTGGCACACCAGCCTGGAACATGTGAGGCGGGTAGGTGTCGTATTTGGGTTGACCCTTGGAGTCCGGGTTTCCATGATGATGCTGATGAGCTGTCGAAGGCACTACATGGGAACAGCACCTGCAAGACTGGCTGGTGTTATTTTCCTCTAAATGCACTGGGGCATGTCTGGGTCCAGTGAGGGCACTTTGCTGCTGGGGCCTGATCCTGTGGGAGTTGCTGAGGCAATGCGAGAAGTCAGAGTACTGACTCTCATAAGAGCCAAGGCCAGAATCCAGGTACTCGTGAGAGATGTTGGCATAGTAATGATTGGGCATGGAGGGCAGCCCAGGCCACTCTTTCTGGCTTCCTGTTATAGGACAGGATATATGATTTTGACTTTTCCTAGGATCCTCAAAGTACAGCAGTGTATTTTCACGAACCTGACCGAGATGTGAAGAACTTTTCTGGTCTCTTATCTGCTCTGCCTTAGAGTCTTGAGGATGGGAAAAGCTATTATGAGCAGGCCCAGGATCAGACTGAAGCTGTCTGGGTGATAATCTGGCATTCTTCTCTTCTTTTATAGTAGAAATCTGGGCTTTCTCTCTCAATTCATCAGCCAAGGACTGGTAGGACTGGTTTGACCGCTCTGGATGGTAGAACTTACACTTGATACCGTAAGTGCACTTTTTGTCTGAGGAAAACAAAAATGGACACACACACCAAAATTTATAGGTCATCTCATTTGGGAACCGGCTTACTTCCTTGTCCAAAACCTCTGTTGCTAATCATATCTTACCATATGGACAGAGCTGTCTCTTTTGCTCTGTAGGCAGAGGCTTTTTCCGAAGGAAGTTGTCAAGACTGGGGCCATGGCGACCCAGAGGGTCATCTGGGGGCATGAACCTGGACAAAGAAAACACTGAAATGACTGATTTCTTCATTTACTTGTGACAAATCAGCTTGGTGTTGCATAATTATGTTTCCCTGATTACACTCTCACAATGTATCCTCATACAACAGTTCGTATGATATATTACGAAAAGTTATTCCTCATTTTTCATGCGTTTTCCTACAAATGTCCAGTAACACGTGATGCATGTGTCAATTTCTGCTCCAGTCTTTCCAAAATAAACTTACATCTTCACTGGAAACAACTTAGTTAGGTCAAGGCAACAAAAACAACTTAGTTAGGTTTAGGCAACAAAAACAACTAAGTTAGGTTTAGGAAAAGGTCATGGTTTGGGTTAAAATAACACCGGAAGTGACGTAACTTAAGTACGGAATTTAAATGACAAATAAATCAACGTTGACTTCTGGTTTCACACGAGGTACGAACGCAGGTCTCATGCACAAAAATCTGGTGTTTTATGACCCATCCATCTACCCTGACCTGCTCTCTACGCTGTGTTTGCCTCTCTTTATACTTTGTGGTTCACAATTACATGGATTACATACAAACTGATTTCATGGGACATATATGAATTAAATTGCATTACTTTTTGTAGGTATAGCTACGAACGGTGTATGAGAACAGCCTGACCCTCAAGATGCAATATGCTCTCTGGAACCACATTAAACAGCATTAACAAAAGAAAAATGTGAAACCCCATATGCTCTGCTAGAAAAACTAAACTAATTGCTTACTTGTCATTCACAAAGGAAAACATGAGGAGCCTCTCCTCGATGCATTTCTTCCACTCAGGTCTTTCCCCTTGGAGGTCGCGGTAGGTGTCATTGGATACGATCACTCCGTCGGACTCATACGCCACCTTGACGATAAAGCGGTCGTCATAGCAAACCACTCGCTTACCGCCAACGCGGCGCGATGGAGTGAAGACCACTATTTTCCGTTTTTCAAGCTCCATCAAGATGTGTTGATCTGAAAGTGAAAACAATCACAGTTAGATGGCTGTGGAGAGATAGCGTAGAGCAAGGTTATAATAGTTTGGAATTTTCACTTGGTTTTTATTTTATTGTAGTTTTGACTTTTCAATTTCATTTGTGTTTAGTTTTAGTTAGTTTTCATCACGCGTTTGCTACTTTTAGTTTAGTTTTAATATATTTTTTATGTATTTAGTTTGTTTTTGTTAGGGCCAGCTATAACGTTTCAGAAGTATGTAGCTACACATACTGTACATACAAAACACATGGTTGGAGAACTGTGTAGGAATGGCCATAATGTTTAATCTTCCTGCCACTTTCGTGAAGCAATTGCAGCATGAAACCATCTGGATGTCAAGTCCGTTCAGTGTCTGTGGTTCAAAGTCTTGAAGAAATTCATGCTGTTTCCTTGTTTCGGTTGTAATTGTAATTAATTAAATGTTTTAGTTTCAGTATTCGGTATTACCCTTTTGTTGAAAGTCATAAATAAAGTGAATAGCTTGGCTATGTAACATGACACACATTTGTCATGATCCACAACCGCACGTTCAAGATACAAAAGAGCATTTTACAAAAGACCCTGCAATCAATCACAGACAGAAGACATCAGACACCTGTACAAACGTCATAACTATCTAACATGCTATTATATCATATTACTATAACTGCAATATGACAACATGGAAACATAATACACACTGTAGGTGCTTATTACACATAAGGAGTGACATGAAATGAACCATGAGATCTGTATGAATGAACAAGAGGCCAGGTTACATGTCACCTAGATATGTGTATGGCTGAGCTACTGCACACAAACACTTAAAGGCCCTTTTCTAACTAAGTGCCTCTCAGGGTGACTGTCTTCACTTAACCTCTTGCTGTAGATGACTGTCTGCAGTTAACTACAAGTAGAGTAGGTGTGGAAGAAAAAACACAGCTGTACTTCCTGATGGGGCTTTCCCAGGAATGAGCTGACTTTTACTTCCTTGTTTTCGCGGATTGAAAATAGAACCTTTGGATTGCTCCACCCAGGCTGCACAGTTACTAAATCAGAGTCACAAGGTCTGGATGCATCACATTTAAAAGTATGCTCCACCCTTCATTATGCAGTTGTTGTTGGAGATGCCAAAGGTGAGATAAGCTTGAATAGCTTAAAACCATGATGCATTAAGGCTAGAAAAAAGATAGCTTTATAGTCAAAGAGATGGTGCAGATATGATAGTAATCTGGGTCGATCAGATACACCCAAAAATGTCAGTGACTCAGCTGTCTGAAATGTTGTTGTGTTCTGCTGCTAGAGATTATCACGCCATACCCACACGGAAACTATTACAGCAAATCACTCTTGCCATTGTCTTAAGCTTCATATGGAAACATAGGTTGGTAGCCAATTGTGTAAACTCTCTGTTTCACAATATTAACTGTCTTGCCCCATAGTTTTGGCACGAGTTCAGTTAGTAGTTCTGCCTCAGACCACATTGAAACAGTATCTCATGGCTACTGTGTGAATGAATCACAGATACAGGAATATGCATACCTACAGCTACAGTTTCAGAGGAGATTTACAGTAAATGGTAGTCATATTCACATTAAGAAAAGCTCTATGAAGGAAAAGAACTGTCTTCAGAGACAAAGCAGAAGAGCCACTGATTCCTGGCTAATTAAAGGAAGAGTTCAACATTTTGGAAAATGTGCTTAACACTCCTACTAACACCTCTAAAGCTCACTAATCGACATGTTATATCAACGACAAAGTGTAAAACAACAATTCAAATACATGGGGTTTATGTGCTGGACTATTTCTTGGGTTATCAGTTGGCAGGCAACCGGCGGAGACTCCAAGAAGTTAGTGCTCCCAGCCAAGAAATAGAGAAAAAAGAAAGTCCCTTGTAAAACAGCGAATTGATGTTTTTACACCTCGGTTTTTGTACGGATTAATAGTTCTGTCCTGTGTCCTTAAGTCTTTGTACTAAGCTAAGCTAACCAGCGGTTAGCGGTTCTCACTTTGAAGTATTTCTGTGAGTGAAAATCCCTTTAGACTAAACTAGACTGCTTCTTTATTGGCTGGGAGTCAATGAGAGTGACTCACATGCACATAAAAAATATTTTGTCTGCGCTAAAGCATTTGATGTGAGCAGAACCACAAACTATTAATGTCAGGTTAACTATGCATACTGGCATCCAAGCTAGCTCCCTAACGCTGGTATTTACTGCTTTTGTAAGGTCTTGTCAGCTAGGAAGTAGGGATGCACCGATACCGGATTGGATATCGGGCCGATACTGACTCAAGCAGTTGGATCGGGTATTGGTGACAATAGGGACGATCTATTTCATTCAATTCTATGTTTATATACTACATACACACTGGAATTTTAATTCCTGTTTAAGTTTTGACCAATTTGTTGCTACATTAAAATGGGTTGGCAAGGTTTTAACAGGTTCCTGTTAATTTTGAAGTTTTTTTACCAAGTTTCTGGTGTACTCACTATTTTAATAATAAATAAAAATTCAGTGAATGTATATCAATGTATTTACTTGTTACATTTTGTTTTACAAAGTTAATAAAGTAATGTTAAAGTAAAGCCTGATGTTTCCTCACACATAAAAGAATGATCCCAGTCACTTTCACACAGTGAGGCATACATCTTATTAATTAAACACTGGTATCAGAGCGGTATCGGTATCGGCTCCGTACCCGGTATCGGCCGATATAATAATAATATAATACTCAGTAAAATAATAAGCTGTTAAGCTATTAACATTATGGGCAGTGCTTGTATAGGTTAGTTTTGTACTGAACTGAACATAACAGTTTGGACTAGCAACAATTACTGAAATGAAGACGGTCATAATCAGAGCTGAACATCGGGCTGTGTGAACAGCTTACTGTTGTAAATACTGAAGTGCATTTGAACGGTAATGCAGCCGCTTAACTTAAAGGGACAGTGTGTAGGATTTAGCGACATCTTGCAGTGTGGTTGCAAATTGCAACCAACTGAGTACCCCTCCGTTCACTCCTTCCTTTCCAAGACTGTAGTAACGTGAGCCCCCCCGAGTGCAAAACGGTGGTAACGCCGTTCGTCTCGCTCAGAGGCCATCCATACCATAATAACACTACTTTAGGAGCAACGGAGGTCAGACGGCAACTGGCGGTACCACGGTTTTGCACTCTGCGGCTCACGTTACCGCAGTTTCACAAGCGTGTCAGAGAACTACGGTGGCCTTCAGGTAACGCTAAAACGCAAAAGGTTGGTTTGGTTTGTCCGTCCGTACATGACGGTCTCCGTGAAGAGGACCCGCTCCCTATGTAGATATGAAGGGCTCATTTTAAGCTAAGCTCCATTTCCGCTTAAAGATCCCCCAAAATGTTACACACTGTTCCTTTAAGAAATCATTGACTTCAAATCTTTGAACTGAGCTGAATAAAGTGAGTGGAATCAGCGAAGTGATTTGTGATTTCCACCTCTACTATCTCCTGTATGCTAATATTGTGAAGTCCAGTGCTGTGGCTATCAACTTAAAACACAAGCTAGGCTACTTGGTTATGGTTTAGCCAATGAGATTGTTTCTGCTTTGACTGAGAAGTGTTTGTGTGGCGAAATTAACACAACGCTATTTAATGAGAACCATCTGCCTGCTTGGTTGTACACTTCTTGCATCCTCACCTGTTATGGGGGCGTCAGGTCTGGGCTGCTCTTTGCGCCAAGTGGGAACAAACACGGTAATGGTATTATGACCTCTGTCCAGAAAGAAGTTCACTGCAAGCTGGATGCCTCGACATGAGAACACTTCCTTGTTGCCGTGACTGTAAACAAGAAGCAGGGCAGAGAAGATAAGTACAAATC
Organism: Adelosebastes latens; assembly: GCA_916700685.1. Taxonomy (NCBI): domain Eukaryota; kingdom Metazoa; phylum Chordata; class Actinopteri; order Perciformes; family Sebastidae; genus Adelosebastes; species Adelosebastes latens. The sequence goes on from CAKAKR010022622.1 coordinate 18,618, forward strand.
ATTTGACTGTAAATAATATGAAAGGGAGAAGTAAAAAATTCAGTTGATCTGTGTAAACACTGCACGCCTTGACTGTTCTCTCGGAGGGAACCTTCCCTCGGGCTATTACTCACTGTTTCCTGTATTACAATTGTTATCTATAGAGAGGTGGAGATTTTGAGGTGTGTGCCTAGAATTTGCATATTGTAGCACTGGCCTTTACAGAAACATGCACAGGCAAGGTGGTGAACGCCTCCCTTTTAAAGTGACACAACGGTGCATATTTCAGGGTCAGAGTTGAATGACAACATGGCAGTTTGACATTTTACAGGCACTTTCCTGTCCTCAGGTAGACAACACCTGCATCGGTGGTTATGTTGTGTACTGCCTGTAGTCCAGAGTAGTAAAACATAGCTATGAAAATTGTGTGTGTGTGTGTTATGATTTAAGTTAATGATCTATGATCCCATAAAAGAGAGAAAAAAGCTTACCTCATGGCAACATTGCTGCCGTCAATAACAACAGGCCTCAATTCTGTGTCTGTATTCTTGAGTTGTGGTATGATTCTGCAGGGTCCAACAGCCCAGCTTGGAGGCAGCAGAGAGTCCTTTTGGCCTGAGGTCCTCTCATCGCAGTCAGAACTGGACACGCAGGGTGCAGCGCCGGTCCTGCTCCGAACCAGCTCTCCCAGCACCGAGTTAGTGTCTGTGCTCAGGCCCAGCTTGCCCAGAGTAGCCTTCACCTCAGCTGAGGGGTAGCCCAGTTTCCTGAAGAAGTCCACTCTGAGCTGGAGCTCCTCGCTGTCTGGTTTCAGCAGGTCCAACGCTGGGTTCTGGGTGGGAAGTGCCTGATCCATCCTGGAGCATCTGGGCCACTTTTCAGCAGCATAGAATACGTGCTACACAGCCTCGGGGTAATATTCATCGACTGAGTGAAGGAAAATGACATTTAATTAGGAATACATGTTTATTTGACATCATTTTACCTCTTAACATCCAGTTTATGTTTCCCCTTTTGTATCATTTTAGACACATTTAACCAAAATTCTGCATGGCATGTTTGGTATCTTTGGAAACTGGTATCTCCACTAAAAATCACCCCAGAATCAGTACTTTCAGGTGCTCAAATGTGAGAATTTGCTGCTTTTGTTGTTCTTAAATTATAGTAAATTTAATATTTTTGGCTTTTTTGACTGTTCGGTGAACAAAACAAGTCATTTGATAATGTCACCTTGGGCTGTAAGATACTGTGATGGATATTTTTCTAATGTTTTATCGACCAAATAATTGGCTGATTAACTTATAATTAAAATTATCTTCAGTTAAAACTTTAATTGTCTTCATTTTATACACACACACACACACGCACACACACATATACACACACATATATATATATATATATATATATATA
>CAKAKR010022631.1:0-14943 GCA_916700685.1 Adelosebastes latens
AGAGAGAGAGAGAGAGAGAGAGAGAGAGAGAAAGAGAGAAAGAGAGAGAGGGGGGGGGGGTTGTCAGTAAGAGGAAATGAGACAGAAAGTTGCAGACTGCTGTTCACTCAGCTCAGATGGACTGCGGCTAATTGCTGGCTCATAGGACCGCTGTCTATTATTCAGAGTATTATTGATGAGTAACAGAGGAACAGAAACTACCTGGTATCTGTCGCTCTGTCTCTCCAGGTGTGTTCAGCCTCTATGACCATATCAGGAACACGGAACCCGCGCACCTGTAAGCTGACGTCATCCGCTGAAAGTACCTGCAGCGACTCGCCCAGCTGCAGTCAGTCACTAACCGTCCAACCGGAGAGAGAGAGAGCACAAAGAAGACTGACACAGGAATAGACTTTTAATTCATTTCACAGTTTGTTTTTTCTTCTTCCTTCACTGAGGACCAGAGGGAGAGGATTTACAGACAGATGGGGACGGCTCGGTTCGCGGTTTTGGGCATTTTAATCGTCGTGTTTCAGGTGAGACTTCCTGCTGACTTCTCGTTAACTCTTCAGTTTGTTCTGTCGTCCTCCACCGGGACGAACCAACTGTTCACCTGACTCATGATCAAACACTAGTTGGGTGGTATTTAGAAACGTTACATTCTTGTGAGTTTTAGACAGGATACTAATGTTTTTACTTCAGTACAGTCTCTACTTCCATTAGTGCCCACCTGCTCTCCGTTAACGGAACTAACGTTAACACTAGTTTACCGGGGCCAAGATGGCGACCGACTGCTAACACCATAGCAACACTGAATATGAAGATGAGTTCTAGAATCTCAAGTTTATAAGCAATGTCTGGACAGGTGTGTCACCGCCTTACAAACAAACATAGTGTATTTCAAACCAGGTAAATCAAGGTAAACCAGGTAAATCGCCATTTTTAGAGTTCTCCCCCCCCCTCCCCCCGTAGTCTCGCGGGCCTCGCCCTAGATCCGTTGATGACGTATTCGGCAGGTTGAATTCCAGTCCAACATGTTTCTGGTGGAACAAACACAGATATAAGTCATGACAACAATGAGTTTTACCATAATGTTGTAATCACTGTGAGAAACAATGATTGTGTGTATCAGTTGTCAGAGTTACAGTGATCAGTGATCAGGGGGGTCTGCCACCTGCAGCTCTTTAGCTCCTCTCCAGTGGCTCCCTGGGGACTTTTAAACATGGAAATTAATAACTGTTTTCTGTTTACATTTTCATTTTTATTTATCATTGTTGTAGGTTTATGGTACGACGGAGTATTAGGGCCACATTGAGGAAAAAAAAATATCTGAGATTTCGAGAATAAAGTCATAGGTTTACGAGAATAAAGTCGTAATGTGACGAGAATAAAGTCAGAAGTTTACAAGAAAAAAAGTTGTAATATTATGAGAATAAAGTCATAATATTATAAAGTAGTAATTTTACGTGTTTCTTTTTTTCTCGTAAAGTTATGACTTTATTCTCATAATACTATGACTTTTTTCTCTTAAACTTCTGACTTTATTCTCATAATATTACGACTTTTTTTCTCGTAAACTTCTGACTTTATTCTCAATACTACGACTTTTTCTCGTAAACTTCTGACTTTATTCACATATTACAACTTTTTTTCTCGTAAACTTCTGACTTTATTCTCATACGACTTTTTTCTCTTAAACTTCTGACTTTATTCCCATAATAGTAAACGTTTTTTCTCGTAAACTTATGACTTTATTCTCATATTACGACTTTTTTCTTGTAAACTTATGACTTGTTTCTCGTAAACTTGCGACTTTTTTCTCGTAATGTTACGACTTTATTCTCAAAATCTCAGATTTATTTATTTTTTCCTCAATGTGGCCGTAATACTCCGTCTTACAAACTAATTGATCAGTCAAAAAAATACAAATATTGAGAGATTTATCGATAATGCAAATCTTTTTAATTGCGGCCCTGAATGGATCCTTTGACTCATTGTGTTTTGTTTTAAGTTTATCTCCCTCAGTTGGGGATTACACTAGTGTTGAATGCTGTGTTTTAATCACATGAAATGCCATCTTTTAAGTTTCCTCAATAAAATCAGACTGAAACAGTTTTCTTATAGCCTACTGATACCACATTCCTATACATCTCGATTATGATTAATTAAAAGGCTGTTTTCCTCTCTTAGGCCTCTGCTTCAGTGCCTGCTGAGGAGCCAACATGTGTACCTGGATTCGAGTCAGATATGTTGATTTTCACAGTGTCCAGAAAGCACCTGAAGCGGGACGCAATACTGGGAAGAGGTAGGAACAATCCAGGAAGCTGGCTAATAATGCACACACACCTGAAGGAAACTTTGTGGTGTTCATTTCCATTGTCCAATATCATAAAATGGATTATTTTCAGATTGTTAATTCTAGAAAGAACATTTTAGCCATGGAGTTAAAGTCATAGTTGAACTAGAAGAACCCTTTCTTTTTTCATCTAGCTCAGATGGCCTTCTACAGATTAGCTGTTCACATTGTTCTCACCCCCAAAACAACCACAGGTCTCAGCTTGCACTCACTCGTGTAATGCTCTTACCTGCAGGGCAAAACAATGTCCCCGAGCCTGTTTTGCAGGCCTTGCTCTATGAAGTACTCAACAGGAGCACTACACAGCTGCAGGTTTACATTTTTGTCAGGACACGGAAGTTTTCTACTTTTTTTTTTTTTTCTCCAACTGTTGAATAGCGATCTACCCTCTTTGGTGTGGCCTGTGTCTTTGTCTGATTGTCACATCTTTGCTTGTCTAAGACAAGGTTATACTTTAATGAACCAGGCTTCTGGTTTGCTATGTGTAGCTTAAAGACTTGTTCAACAATAACTAAGTTCTACCTTGTTGTCTCCGGAAAACACATGAATGCAGATGAAGTGTCTTTTGTGATCAGAAGTGATGGACTAAAAAAAACAAATACAGCAGTGAGCTAAATTTTTACTTCACTAGACTTTGTCCCGTAGTGCAGCTTTCTTCTTCTTCTCTCGGAGTAAGAGCAAACACAGACACTCAGACTTTGAAAAATGCTGCTCCACTGTACTGGCTATCCTGTACAGGGTCACCAGACACTGGAGCCTATCCCAGCATGCATTGGGCACGAGGTGGGGTGTTGAGAGCACATGCTTGAGCTTCACCTTCATGATGGAAGAGCTTAATGACTCATTTGTAAGTAGGGATTCACCAACCGGACTTTTTCATTCCCAATACCAATATTGTTACCAGGGCTTTGGGTACCGATCCGATACCAGTGTTTGATTAATAAGCTGTATGCCTCACTGCGTGGAAGTGACTGGGATAATGCTTTTATGTGCAAGGCAACATCAGGCCGATATATTGAAATTGTAAAAAAAACGAAACAGACATTCAAATATAAAAATTAATATTCAATTGTGAAAGGAAAAAAAGCAGCATTACCGCGGCTGTCTGCCTCGCGCGCACTGAAAGCTGAGAGTGCATGACAGGAGTCAAACAACGTCACTTTCATTAACTCTAACAGACCCACATAGACCTGTTTTTATCCTTTTTTTAGGGGGGTACAGGGGGTGTTTAGGGGGAGATGGCAGGTCAACAGTAGATGTCACATAGAAGTGGTGTACATCATCTGAAAGCTGGGAAACTGAATATTAATTTTGAGATGCAGCTCAGCACTGTGTGTCAAGTTGTTCTAGTCATAAGTGATGAATATGATCAAAGTATATGATGGCCATTCCCATGCTCACTTATGTCTCATAAGTTGTCGCAGCAATTTTTGTGTTGATACCATTTGTTACACCGATTTGGTGCTAAATTTAACCTCTTTTTTTACCACTGGAGAATTGATAAAATGATCAATAATCCCTCCAAAATACCACATTAAGACACCAAGACCTTGAGGAACAAAATTACTCAAACCGATTAATAGATTATCAAAATAGTTGGCGATTAATTTAATAGTTGACAGATAATTGATTAAGTATGTACCGTCATATTGCCTTACCCTAAGATGAGTTGTGCTTTTTTTATGCCACCACAAAGTTGCTAAAGCAAATCATCAGCAGGATATCCGTTTGCCTTGCTGCAGAGGAATCTGATAGTGGTATCTGATTTATTTTCTCTTTCATTTCATCCTTTTGCTTTCCTTCTAGCATGGCCACCATCACAGCACTAATATCTGAATTCGATGTCAGAAAAGGGCGTCTGTGTTAGGGATGCACCGATCCGACTTTTTCAGTCCCGATACCGTTAGCGAAACCTGGGCATCGGCCGATACCTAGTACCGATCCGATACCAGTGTTTGATTAATAAGCTGCATGCCTCGCTGTGTGGAAGTGACTTGGGTCAGTCTTTTATGTGTAAGGCAACATCAGGCTTGACTTAAACATTGCTTTCCTAACTTTGTAAAACAAAATGTGACCAATAAATACACAGATATACATTTATTTAATTGTTCTTTATTATTAAAATAATAGATCTTACACCAGCAACTTGGTAAAAAATCTTCAAAGTTAAAAGGAATTACAATTCAAGTGTAAACCTTTTTAAATGCAGCAACAAATTGGCCAAAACTTAAACAGGAATTCAAATTCCAGTATATAATGTATATAGTATATAAACATAAAATTTCGGCCCCATGTCACCGATACCCGACGCAGCTATTTGAATCCGCATTTATTGGTTTAGTTTTGTGGTTCTTACCTCCGTGTACCTCCGTGTTCTGGGGGATGATTTTGTTCTAAATAAGCATGTTTGGTGTCGTAGTGGTGTTTTACATTAGCAGTCTTCATGATGGCCACTGTTTGGGCAATCCCTCACATCTCTCAGTCCACTCATCTTTTAACACACAGTTTTCTCTCTCTCAACCTTTCATTTTTTTTGTATCAGCTGGTTTTGAACATGCGATTATACTCTTTGAATCAGAGCGCTTACATCTGATCTGACAACAACTTTACTAAGTGCGACAATTAGCAGGCGGCTAAATGATTACAAGTGCGATTACGTGACAACGATGTGACACTTGTTACGGGTCAGTTTGTGGTGAAATGTTGTTCCCAGATTTGTTCCGGATTCTGACCAGTACAGGGTTGGGCCGGTGTAAACATTTTCAAACTGGTTTGATAGCCAAACACTGGACCGGACCGGTATACTGAATTTGACCACTAGTGGAACATAATGAGCCATGTTGGTTGTTTACATTTATAATGATAATTTGGGGAGAGTGGCTATTGTAGGGAGGCCGTCCCTTCAGTCAGTCAGTTTTGCCGACTTGGAGACTCTTGTTAGATTTAGCAACTTTTGGAGCTAGTGCTGCTCAGGGCCGCACAATCGATTGAACATTGTGTTCACGATTTCGGCATCCCACAATTAAATGAACATGATCGACTGCGGTATTGTTAAAAATGCTCCACTCATAAGAAACTCTGCTGCATAAATCAAGCGCTTCCTAAACTAACAGCTAAAGATGCACCGTCAATCAGCAGCCGATCGAAGCCGGCCGGTTTTCATCAGTCTCATATATACATTGTTTTTTGGTTGTTTTTTTTGCCAGTCACACACACATATGCAGTCGCCACATGATAGTTTTATGTCGGCATGCAACAGGCACACAGTGGCACAGTTGGTAACGTCACACACACAACCTGTCGTTGGTGTGGAAGTTCTTCAGCGTGAGTGAAGAAGACATAAAGCTGCAATTTGTCACAACTTTAAGTCCAAAATAAGCCACGGAGGAACATTGGGAACAACTGACTTAATCAGCACGGAGCTAAACGGCTCTGTTAACGGAGGTTCTACTGAGTTACATTATGATGTGTTCTCAGTAAAATACTCAGTAAAAATGAGTATTGTGCGATGACAAATAATTATAACTCTTATCATGATGCATTCAAATGTCGGCAGTAAATTGCCCACGACCTGTCAGACACTAGTGGCTCCGTTAGTCCATTTATAAACATATTATTATGTTAGTCACGTCATATTGCTTTTTGCTATTGTAATCTACTTTTTAATTTGCAGGAACTTGTCATAATAACAAATGCCGGTTTGCATAAAATCAATTAAGCTCGTACAAAACTAGATATGGACCCAACTCTAGACGTATTGAGTATGCATGGTGTGGGAGATGCAGGTTTATCTGTATCACTGTCAGTAATGCCACTTTAGGACTTTTGTAGAATTCTGTCAGATTTTGCAAAAGGGTGTACATTACTTGTACTACTATTACTATGTTCTGAAGACTTGCCCATTATTTCTTGTTTTCTCTGTATGTACTGCATTTGTAATGGATAACTATTTCTTCCTTCAATTTCCAGTGGGCTTTACTGACTGCACAGATCGCAATAGGTTTCCTTTCAACAGTGATAACAGCCATTTCAAGGTGCAGTCAGACGGCGTATTGAAGGTCAGTAGAGTTCAACAGACTCAATTGCAAATTTGCAGTTTCTAATCCTTTGACACCTACACAAGTTAAACTGATTAGGGGATTTTGGTAACTATTGTGAGTGAAAATATAAATTCTCAGCAACAATTCAGGTGGTTTATCTCAGATATGCAGTAACAAAACACAACTTTGACTCAACTTGGATGAAGTGTGGGTGATCCATTATACTGAATAGAACCCATGTGAGTGACTCCTCATTGTCATTTTCTTTACATACACCACTTATTGACCTGAACCCACCTGAAATGTTCTACAGATTTAGTTAAACAGCAACACCCTGCACATGTTGGTGAAGACTGTCATCATATCGATTTTTGATGTTTGGATTTTTTAGAGTTTGATTTTGTCATGTAGAAGAGCTTATGAGCTCTTTGCTAATGAGTGTTTTTTTTCCTCCAGGTAAAAAGACAGATTGATATTCATGGATCCCGGGAATTCTTTATCCACACCTGGGACTCACAAGGTAGCAAAATAAGTGTTCCTGTCAAAGTAATGTTCCACGGGCATCACCACGGGAACCACCACCAAAATGCTGAGCATCACCATGGAGACCAGACACACCACAACCATCAGCACCACCATACTGACGTGGACTCTGCTAATAACACACAGGTAGAATAGGTAGAGACTATGGGTGTGGTAAAAAATCGATTCATGTAAGAATCATGATTCTTCTTCTTCTACGATTCTGAATTCACAACTTCCAAAAATCTATTTTAACTACTTTTTTTTACTACAGTGGCTGTCTGCCTCTCACGCACTGAATGCACCACGAGAGGAGTCACACATCACTTTCATAAACTGAAAATGAAATGTAACGTTAGGTCAAGCCGAACGAGGAATAATTCAACAACAACAGTAATGATTGCAGCAAACTCGGCCACAGAGAGACACCGTGTCCTAACAGCCAGCGTTACGTTACGTCATATAAACACACCACGGACCTATACGCTGTGAGCTCCAGATCAGACTGGAGACGTAACCACTTAAAATATGGGGGAGTAGTACTCGCTATTTTCCAACGTTTGTACTTTTTAAAAAGAAAACACACATTTAATATTGTAATATTTACTGGAAATGACTTACAATACGGCAAGTAGGAAACTTTCAGGTGATCTCATCTCCCCTCGAGCCAGCTGCCACCTAATTTAGGAGGAGGGGGAGGTATCGTATAGATAACTCCTCATTTCAACTTCATGAATCAGCCGTTCCTCGTCCATTGCGGCACTTTAAATAGAAATAGAAACAGGACGTCCGACAAAAGTTCAGCTCAAAGGACACAAAGTCATGGACATAATGCCTGCGATAAAAATCACAGAAAATACCAGATTTACAGGGTTATCTACAATTTATTTTTGAAATTGTCAAATTTCTCAGAGATAAAAGGCAGCAACCAAATTTATTTATGTAACAGGCAGCATTATTATTTTTGTATAACTTTTTATTCTTGAAGCCACTGAGAATTGAGAAATACAAAAACATTTTTTTTAGTAAAAACAAGTTTTATTTGTGCAAGTTTAGCATGAATAAATGTTACCTTTTGCCTTTGTGTGTTTACATTATTGCAATCAGTCAATATAACTTTTTCAAATATTCTTTCACACATACGGACATTTGGGGTCTCTTCTATTGTTGTTGGCGGTGCAAACACAGAGGCAGAGATGCAAATATGTGGCAGACGGCGGCCTGGGTAGAGTGTGACGTCACTGTGTGTAAAAGAATAAAAACTCCATAATCCTTAGTCTGTTTTCATGCCATAATTTGCCACACCGCCTTTATTAGCGCACAGCGGACTGGAGGAGATCCTGAAATTAGCACCCCTATGTACTGAATATACAGTAGAATCGTTTTTGAATCAGGAATTGATTTTTGATCGAATCGTGATCTCAAGAATCAAAATTGAATTGTGAGATACCGAAAGATTCACACCCCTACTAGGGACACTGTTGAAGGAAACTTGTGAACCCATTTGGAGTCTAAATAAAACTCATTCAAAACAATATATTTTATGTATAATATGCTTTTGCAAGTGCCACATGCACCAAATTGTGGTTTATCAATGTTCAGAAAATACAGACATTGTCAGTTTTGACAGTGACAAGACTCTGCATGCAAAGAGCTGTCTTTCTATAACAAACACTGCCCCTCAGTGGCTGTGTATGAACAGCTAAGACTCATTGGTTCCATGCTGTTAGTCGAAGTCTTGTTCATAGCTATGCTGTTAAAGCCAATTTAGATTGTGAGCAATCTGTGGGATGTCAATTTAAAATTAAAAAAAAATTCTACACAGCATCATTATTTCAGTATGTGTAATATCACTTAATAGGAGTACTTGTTTAATTGTTTATTGTAGTGCCTATATGAAACTTTTGAGATCCAGAGTAGATGCTGTGGCTCTAATTCATTATCAAGTTTCTCTGGTCTGCAGGGCTCTTTGCAATAATGCATGTTGTTCAAGAAGAGAATAAACTAATAATTAGTATAATGATAATAGTTTAAGATAAAACTGCCTTTTCTGCCCAAAATCAATGCTCACTTTGGTTCAGCTGAAATATGTGTCCCCTCCTTAACCGTGATATAATAAGCAAGACTCCTAGGTACATTTTGTATGCTGATCATAGCTACAGTGAGCCTCATATACATTTCGAAGCAGCTGGTAGCATTAGCAAGCCCGATTTACGCCAGCGGAGAGACAACATCCTACATGCATGGGATTTATTCCTCTGCAGTTGCAGTAAACGCAACACAGACTGTACCTTTCACAAAAGATGCTGAGAGAATGTCTTTCTGCTTTTCAATGCATTTTTACAGGACTTGAATTGTTTCAAAAGTAACATGATCAGATATCTGTGTTATGTATTGTCATTGTAATTTCCCTAAGCATGCATTTTAGGCCAATGAAATTCCAATGTCTAGTGTCTGCTGCATTATAACTGGCAACAAATGTGCATGTTCTTCCAGAGTGACAACGATGAGGTGCCCATTCTGCATTTTCCCACGATTGGTGCAGGGCTGAGGAGGAGGAAGAGAGACTGGGTTATTCCTGACCTCAGCGTTTCTGAGAATGATCGAGGACCATACCCCATAAAAGTATCTCAGGTAAGAGGAACTAGTGCCCCTTGTACCTGATGAATTTGATACTGAACTATAGTTTGAATATTTGTTTCTGCAAAGGATGACTCCATGGTGGTTTCTACTGCAATCATTGAGCTCTGAATTCAATTTTTTTTTTTTATTATTATTTTTGAAATCTTTCTATTTACAGTACGTTCAAATATAGCTTTTTATTTTCTTGTGTGCATCTCTCCACAGTCCTCCCTAAATAATGCTATAGATACAATTATTCATTAACTATTAATTAAAAAATTGCCTTGTTTTCTTGGGACAAAATTGCTTTATTTTTTTAAGTGAAATCATCAGGTTATCAGAAGAAATCAAAAGTTTTTCTCATTTCAATAATGAAAAAGCATAATTGTTCTCAGGTGCACCATGGCTGAAATGATGAAACAGCAGTCACATGTAGAATATTATAACCAGGCCAATCTCGGCTTCTGTAGATGCAGTATAACTCAAAGACCTCTGCACTACTTTCTAACTGTAGTGAAAATTGTTTTGCAACCTTAAAACTATTGTTGTAGTCAGTGAGAGTGGTATAACTCAGGCCTTGTGTGTTTTTTCCAGATCCGTTCAAATGAGGATAAAGATAAGAAGATCTTTTACAGCATCACTGGTCCAGGAGCTGATCAGCCTCCTGTTGACCTTTTCAAGATGGACAGAGACACTGGTAATCTGTATCTCACACAACCACTGGACAGAGAGCTTCAAGATAAGTACTTGGTAAGCATCGTCTCTGATGTTAGTTTTATTCACTATTTGTTGACTTTTCAGGGTCAGACATGGAGTCATCTGACACACGTTGTACTCCCCTCAGAAGTCATTAGTTAAGAATCATAATTAAAGGGGAAATGTCTAAGATATGGCCAGAATTTTAGTTTAAAACATTCAAAAAATGAACTAACATTATCACCAGAATGTGAAGAAGTACACTGTTACAGTGTTGACGTTATGTCAAAGACATCTATGTATTGTATTGCAGAGATATCTAGTGAACTGAGCATGCTAACAGCTAGCCCCGGCCCGTTCCACCTTGTAATACCACTTGTACCTATAGAGGCGATATGGAGTCATTGTAGCGTCCAGTCTGCCCTCAGTCTGACATGAGAGGACCAGGAAGTTGAGCTGCCCCGAGGGCTTTTTAAAGTTTGTTTATTGGATTAAAAAACCCTTTTCTCTACGGCTCGCTGCACACAGAGGGAGGCCCGCACCTTTATTAGCCAGATACAGCTATATTACATATAGCTGTATCTGGCTCTCAGAAACATGTACAAAACCAAACTTTATGTAAGTTCAAAGGCTCCCAACATGATGATAACACTATAACCACACCTTTCACGTTTTGGTCACTAACAGGATTTCTTGAATCAGTATGCATCTTTCTATATGATCCATGCCCAGTTATGCAGAGAGATTTTCCATTCATTCATACACTGAATTAAAAACTGATAGGAGATTTCATAGGCCTGTAAGACCACGATGCCCGGTGTAGTCTGTTGTCTCAGTATGGCATAGTTTTCTTCTTTAGGAAGAACAATTAATGTCTGTATGTTAATATGACAAATGGACAGAAATCATGAGGAATAGTCAAAGGTGCCCTGTGGAATTTTCTTGTAAACCAACAAAGTTATATACTCAGTAGGGGTGTAACGATACATTTTTACTACGATACGATTTCCGTGGTTCCGATATGATTCGAGGACGATATTTGGCTCATCTAGAGCGATACGATACGATTCAATGATTTGAAATCGATACAGTTACTTTTTTTGCCAAAAATTCAATCAGTGTGACTGTGATATAAATATCTGATACTGGACAGTGCAGGTCAGGATTCCTCAAAGTTTTTCTTGTAAGGGAATCAGGGCTAAATTATGAATATAAACAAGTAAACAACGATTAATGGCTAATACATACACCTTTTTATTTGAAAATAATAAAAACTGCAACTGTAGGACCTGCTGATTCAGTTCTCAAGATACAAGGCAGTGCAATATTTAACAAAAAATTTAATAAACCAACTTCTATTCAAGTTAAATGAACAGTAGTTTGACCTGCTGCTTCTTTTCTCATTTTCAATATAAACGGTAGAGCAATAATAGAGTGATCAACCGATCAAAAAGCTGACACTAATTATGGCAATACAAAAGCTGATAAATAATCTGCTTATAGTAATCAAGTAGTCCACCTACAGTGTTCATTTGGGGGTCTTTTCATACATGAAAACATACGGAAAAACATTTAAAAACTTTTTTTTTTTTTTTTTTTTTAACTATTTCTGTTTTGTTTTTTACTTTACACCCGTGATAATTTGCCTCGCGGACCGTCTGCTCTCCGGCTGGATACGTGAGGCTGATGCTCCGTGCACATTGATATCATGATAAATCGATGTAGTAGATGAATCGTTACACCCCTATTACTATACTAATATAGTGTGACTGGCTTGGGTCCTTACCAACACCTGTAGATCAGTGATTAAGTTTGAAACCAGTGGCAGGAATGTGTGGGCGTCACCTGTGTTACGGAATGAAAGCATCTACATGGATTATTCTTGCATGTACAGTGTTATAATGCAAATGTGTTTGTCGTATGCAGTTTCAAGCACATGCTGTAGGAGATGGTGCAGGAAATGCTGAGGCGCCCATGGATATTATAGTGAATGTAATTGACCAGAACGACAACAAGCCTGCTTTCTCTCAAACCACCTTCGTGGGAGAAGTTCCTGAGTCCTCGCGAATAGGTACTGTCATTGGATCTCATTTAATCCTGAAAAATATGTCTGTTAGTGTTCAAGAGTATGTTTCACTTTTAAAAGACAAAAGAGATAATTTGAACTTCTACAGTTTGACCTAAAGCTCTGATATAGTCAAATCCAGGACCTGCTGCAACACATCGGGGAAATACTGCACAGTGGATGTGCCAGTCCTGAATGGGAGTTTTTCTAATGTAACCTGTAAACCCACAAAATCATGTAGTCAGCTAAAGATGGCAGTTAGAACAAATACAATTTTTTTTAAAAAGTCTTCTCACTTTGATGATCCTCCATTCTAGGCGTCCTATAGCTGGATATTGGAGCAAGACATAAGAGAGAAAACGCTTAACAAAAGTTTGAACAAAGTTTCCAGGTGAAAGCATATGGATATGGGCAGTTGCCAATGTTGTGTCCAGAAGAATAAAGATGTAAAACATTCAACATTCAGTACGCCACTGAAGTGAGCAGCACACTAATTAAGCTAAAGCTGGTATCAGATGGCAAAATCAAAAACCACTCTGGACACTGTCCAAATCTACCATTGTTTTCTGTGCACGCAACGCATCATAGTAGTTAGCCTTAGTTAGTGATCATAGATTGTACACTGCTTTTTATATTTTTGGTCATTTTAGTCCACTCTATGTGGTATGAGAAGACTACAAAATGACTTAACTGACTGACACACCAAGAACACCACAATCACCAGGTGCAGTGTTAGGTTGGAAAGAAAACTAGCATACTCTTAGCCCTGTATGGCCCAGATTTATTTTGTAAATCACATTTTTAATGAAGTGCTCTGAATTAGGGCTGCTCGATTATGGCAAAAATCATAATCAGGTTTTTTTGTTCAATATTGAGATTTATTTAACATAATTACTCATTGACTTTGGAAACATCATGCATTTAGAAAGAAAATGTTGTACGTCTTTAAGTTAAATGCATCAATTTGGTGCCCTTTGAGAGCAAAGACAATTTTGTGGTCAAGTAAACAATTTAATCATAAACACATTTGGTTGTATAGATATGAATGGTGATGACGCGGCAAAAGTCACACCCACAAAGCATGGTAAATAAGACGGGGTCGGGCTAGTTGCCAACATTGCCTGCAGCACTGGTCAGTCGTGCCGGGATGTCCCTCCCCGCATGAAGAAAGGGCGCAGCGAGTCCACGGCCCCGGGAAGCGGCGAGGTCTGGGCGAGGCCTGCTGTAAAGCTCAAGGCCATAGCCACCTTCGCCCTGGGCCTTTCCAAGCAGACCTTTCCAAGCCGACCGCCGGGTAGCAGCCGTTCTGTCCTTTCCGGTTCAAAAACACACCGCTGTAAAGGAAAGGGGTGTGCTGGATTTATAACACAAGACAAAACAAGACCATCATTGCAAAACGGAATGCGGCATAATAATTGTTTTATCTCAATTATCTTGTTTTATTAATTGTTGGAAGCCAAAATTGTAACTGAAAATAAAATTTGACTAATTGCCCAGCCCTACTCTGAATACTTTGAGAAACCTCTGTACTTAAAGTGAGGGTTGGTAGTCTTCTCCAAAATAATTTGTATCTATTTAGCTAGCTTGACAGCTGTGAGTACTAATAATAGCCATGTTCGTTGTTTAGGTTCATAATGATAATGTTGCTGACTTTGCGACTTTCTCGCTAGACTTGGCGACTTTTGGAGCTCGTGCTGCTAGCTACTGAAATTGGAAAAGAGTTGGCAACACTGGGTTTTTCTGTTGGATAATTTTTTAAATCCAACGTACTCTTGCTAGTTTCTCAAGATTTCCAACCCTAGCTTTAATTTTCCCTTCTGATTTCCCTCTCTCCAGGTTTTGAGGTGATTCAGGTTGTGGCCACGGATATTGACGAGCCGAATAATGACAACTCGGATATCCGCTACCGTATTATGGACCAGGATCCAAAGCTTCCCAGTGACTTCCTGTTTGTCATCAACTCAGACACTGGAGTCATCAGAGTCAATGCCGGTGGGCTCGACAGAGAGGTCAGAGTTCTAAATACCCATTTCACTTGTCTTTCTTTCATGCAAGCTCTGGTGCAGACCAAACCTCTGCACCAAGACTGACTGAGAATGTGGTTTGTTTGTGTGTTGCGTGAACATAAAGTGATCTACGTAGGAAAACGGTGTAATAGTAGATATGTTGCATTAGTTCCCTGCTATTGGCTGATCTTGACATGTAGGGGTGGAAAGATCAATTTGCGGCCTCCGCGAGTGTGTTTGTTTATGTTTGTGCCGGTGGGCGAGCACTGCTGGCGTCGCCTGACTGCCGCTTCTCCCACTGTCAGCTGTCTTTCTTCTCGTTTTGTTTTGTTTTGTTGCTGTTTCTTCACTGTTCTCCTGAGTTTTGTTATGTTCCGTCTCGTTCCCACTCTTGTTCTCCGTCTTTTGGTTTTCCCTGTGCTCCCGATCGCTCCAATCTCCCTCGCTAGCTAGCCGGTTAGCTGCTAACTCGCTAGCGGAGCTGCCCTGCATGTTTCTCTGTCCCCCTCAACTCCTCCCGGACACTCCACCACTGGAATTCCAATAACCAACTGGCTGTTCTCCTCACCACCTGTATCCATCTGTACCGTGAGTACTTCCTCCTGCTCACTGAAACCTGGCAACAACCCAATGACTTCTTCTCCCTCAACCAAGCAG
>CAKAKR010022632.1:2682-14085 GCA_916700685.1 Adelosebastes latens
CAATTACAGTTGTTCCATTTTAGAATTAAAATACATATAAACATAGAGAAGTTAGAAGAAAAATAGAAATAAGAATAGAGATGAAATGTAAATATGCATGCATTATCAAAAATAAATGAAAATATAAAATTCACTATCAAAGAAATCACATAAAATTAAGTATAGGGGACATCAGATCAGATTATATACCATTTCATTTTTTAATGAATACATTTTTACATCTAAATTTTAATGAATAAAAAATCATTTGAAGCTCCATGTTCTGTCATCTATTATTCCATTACTTTTCCTGATGTTTTAGATTTTTGCCGTGGTATCGTTTCAGTATCGGTATCGAGATGTTTAGGCAGGGTATCGTATCGAAGAGAGGATTTTGGTTTGGCGACAACACTGCTCTCCCTACATGCTTCAGCCTTCCCTCCATCCACAGCAAGTACTCTGCCTTGTGCCCATATTCCGTATTATAGCAAACAAACGCTGCGCCTCACAACCCTTCTGTGTTCTGCATTTAACAATAAACAAATATTTAGTTTTAAAACTGTCATCTTTGTCATTTAAAAAGCAACAATATACCTAATAATATTCAAATACAACTTATTTATATAGCATTAAAATCAGGACAAAGAAAGTGACTGTGATGAAAAAGTTGCAATAATCCCGTATGTGGCACTGTTGAGCCAATCATTATCACCGCAGGGGAAATTCCTTCACCGCGACAGCCCTACAAGTGACTAACAAAGGAGCAAACTAGCAATCCCACAGAAACCTTGAGGATACACATGCCTCAAAAATGTGTCCTCAGCTCTGCCTCCAGGTCAACACTTCCAGACACATAAGTACAGAGGATCAGACAAAGGGAGGCTTTTCATTGATGCATTTTCCATCCACTGAGTGAGCAGTCTAGCAACATCAGCTGTCTTCCACATTTACACTCAATAATAATACATGTTTCACCATGCTTCGTCTTCTGTTGACTGAACCCTTTAACGGTGACCTTTTGCCTATTTAGTCTGACTGAACAAAGATACTGACACTTTGTCTCAAAACAAAACAAAATTGACATGAGGGAAACTTACAGATATTTGAGGTTTTCCAGGTCTTCAAACGCCCCCCTGGGGATCCTTCGTATATGGTTGTTGTTCAGGAGGCTGTGAAGGAAAGAAAACGGGTTATTTTGTGGTTAGATGATGGACAGGAAGTTTGTTCTGGGCTAATTCTAAGTGGAGTATGCCATATCTATTGTTGGCACAGTACAGATATGAAGGAGGTTCTTAAGGTCAATTTCACTTTGAGCTGTAATTAGGACTGTCAAAGTTAATGCGGCAAATTTGTTTTAACACCACTAATTTCTTTAAAGCATTAACACAACTTGCAATTTTTAGGTTGTAGCAGCTCAGTTTTAAAGCTAGAGTGAAGACACTGGTATCATATGAAACTAGAACACCTGATGAATCCATCGGTACCAACCAATGGTGCTAAATAACGCTCCAAAGTTACACTAAATTTGGCGAGGAAAAACTGTCATGTCCATTTTCAAAGGGGTCCCTTGACCTCTGACCTCCAGATCAGTGAATGTAAATGGGTTCTATGGGTACCCACGAGTCTCCCCTTTACAGACATGCCCACTTTATGATAATCACATGCAGTTTGGGGCAAGTCATAGTCAAGTCAGCACACTGACACACTGACAGCTGTTGTTGCCTGTTGGGCTGCAGTTTACCATGTTATGATTGGAGCATATTGTTTTATGCTAAATGCAGTACCTGTGAGGGTTTCTGAACAATATCTGTCATTGTTTTGTGTTCTTAATGATTTCCAAGAATAAATATATACATACATTTACATAAAGCAGCATATTTGTCCACTCCCATGTTGATAAGAGTATTAAATATTTGACTAATCTCCCTTTGAGGTACATTTTGAACAGATGAAAAATGTGCGATTAATCGTGATTAAATATGGACAATTATGCGATTGATTGCCATTAAATATTTTTATCGACTGACAGCCCTAGTAATGCCTAGTGGTTTGTGATCGCTTGTTCCCTCTTTTTGTGCAGTGCTTCATGAAACCTAACAAGAACAAAACATTAGATGCTTTTTTCCTACCAAAAAACATGCAAAAAAACGACTTGACTGACTTAACTTGAGAGAACACAAAAGACTCTCCCCTTCAACGGACATTACAGACATATTTCTGTCTGTACAACAGTAATATTGGACATGACGCTGTACTTCAAAGACTGATAGACTTTAGGATGTGTTATTGTTCAGTCTGTGGAACTGCAGCCTGAAACCATGGAGAGCTGCTCAGGATATAAAACCCACAACAGTCCGCATAGCTGGCTGGCTGATAGGAAAAGCAGGGCTTTTCTCCTGCCTTAAGGGACTTTTCTTCACATTGAAAGTAAATCTAAACCACTAGGTCCATGCCCTGCACGTATTCTCATGTTTATTAACTATGGATATATAACTGGATTTACACGTCTTCACACGTTTAAAAATATATACAGCCTCACGTTGTGTCAATCACGTTTACACACCGACTTTTCGGAACTGGTTTTATTTTCTGTGGATTTTTCGCATCCGTCAAAAGGCAAAAGAGGGTTGTTTGACCACTCAGAGCCACCGTTCGTTCAAATGTCATCATCCAAAATGGCATGATAAGCATTCACTTTGTCTCCCAGCACAAAGCACTTGACAATAAAGAAATAAAAGAATACAGAGAAGCGGAATTTAAAGATAGATTGTGGAAGGTGAATTGCAGAATTAGATGAGACGGTAGAGATTGAGCTGTAGGCAGCTAAATGATAGCTTCTTGCCTATGTCATTCATTCATTAGCCCCGAGTTATTCATTGCACCACGTAATTAATTCAGTTTTGTCTCATATTGTGAATTTAGCAACAAATAGAATAATAAAACATATCAGACTCAGTGTGCAAGGTTTCTATGCGTAGCCTTTATCGGATGACGGATTAAAAAAACGCACATGAAAAGAACAAACTTGGTGTGCAAAGACCTTTACTGTTTTTTGTTGTTGTTTTCTTTTTTACATATTTTCTCTTTACTCCGCAGCAGCCACAGCAGACATGGATGAGAAATAATATTATAATAATGCTTTCACATATCTGAATATGGCGAGGTGTGTTTGATTTCTTCTAGCAGTCAGCTGAACAGTCTAAACACTGATATGGCTACAGAAGCTGAAGCATACACACAAGGTTGCTAAACTAATATGCTGCCCATGAAAAACACAAAAACTTGGAACATTTCTGCTTTATTAGCTTAGCAATGCACCGTCTAGGAGACTGGACATATGATAAATAGCTCTGTGGGTGGAAGTGGAAAAATAAATTCCTCATAGATTACGAGCTGACCTACATGTGTGAAACCACAGCAGAACAGAGCAAGAATTTGCTTGTGTGTGCGTGTGTGTGTGTGTGTGTGTGTGTGTGTGTGTGTGTGTGTGTGTGTAATACAACCAGGACTTGTGATCAACCGCTTATAGTGATCAAAAAGCTTTGGTCAGAATCATTCCTACAAACACTGTTTAAATAATCTGCTGATAGTAATCAAGTAGTCCACCTACAGTGTTCATTTGGGCTCTTTTCATACATGAAAACATGTTAAAACTACGTTAGACTAACGTTAGGTGAATTTCTGTTTCGATTTTTACTTTACTCCCGTCGTAATAATTTGCCTCACGGAGCGTCTGCTCTCCGGCTGGATACGTGAGGCTGATGCTGCGTGCACATAGATATCATGACGGGGAAAGGAAAGTCCTTTTCTTTGAATGAAAAACGAATGCACACGTGGAAAGCACCTGTGGTTGAAGCCGCCCTCGTCAAGTGGATTGAGAACGCCTGGTCACGTAATGACCCCAAAATGAAACTCTGCTGACCGGCTCCTCGGCACCGCAGCGCCGGCAGCACATGCAGTAACGAACGGTGACTCTGAGTGGTCAAACAACCCTCTTTTGCCTTTTGACGGATGCGAAAAAAATACAGAAAATAAAACAAGTTCCGAAAAGTTTGGGAGTCGGTGTGTATACGTGATTGACACAACGTGAGGCTGTATATATTTTTAAACGTGTGAAGACGTGTAGACGTGTAGATCCAGTTATATATCCATAGTTAATAAACATGAGAATACGGTCTCCCTCCACGCCGCTACCGGATGAGAGAAAGAGGAGCCCCGCACACTCGCGCGGCAGAGCCAGACAAAAACGTCAATGCTTCACCCTTGGTGAGGGAAAACGCAGAGAATTGGCAGCGAGCCATTAAATAAATCCGTTTCATTACTTTGTATTCATGTAATAAATATACAAATGTCAATTAGATGGTGATCTAATTCTATATAATAATCTAGGGTTGGGAAAAAAATCGATTCACCTATGTATCGCGATTTTTTTAATGCCAGAATCAATATATTTGCTTCATTTGAGTCTATGCAGAGGTAGAAGGAAGTTGCCGCTTTTATTGTTGTAGTCTGATTAACGTGACGTCATATCCGTTCCGTATCCGTCAACCATAACAAACAGTAGCCGGTCGCAGCGAGCTGAAACCGGCAGATACGACAGAGTAGAAAACGGTGGAGGGTCCGCACATGTTAAATCCAGCGTGGTAAACACTACACATCCAGTAAAGGATGGAAACACTTTGGGTTTCACACATTGCAGGAAAAGCAGAGCTAGACATCACGGCTAAAGCTGCATGCTAACTCTGTCACGGACAGGAAACGTTATCGTATCGCAGTAACGTGCGGTCGAGCCGGCCGTCGCTCTCGTCTCTGTAGTCAAATGGGCCGACGCTACAACTGTAGAGCACCAATATGCTGACATTTATGTTCTCTGCATTGAAACGGCCCCGATTGAGCTGACCATGGATGGATAAAGAGAACGGAGCTGACGGGAGAGCTAGAGACCACCTTGGAGAAGTTAGAGGAAGTAGAAACGTGGGACTACGTCCGCTTTTCAAAATAAGGTGTTAACAAAGGGAACTGTATATACAAAATACATCTATGGAAATAAGATTGATGGATTATATTCACCAGAAGTATATAAAACATTATATATCCCTTCTAAATTAAAAATAAAATATCACTAATCTGTGAGGGAAATGTCTTTATTCTTTGATTTTTGGGTTGATTGAAAAAAAAAAAGAATAATTCCTGACAATGACTGATATATTTGACTTCAGGATATCTCTGACTACAAACATGCTGAAAATCAAACATTCTTACTGTATTAATTTAGATATTTTCCAAAGTAAAAGTCCCTAGAAGTGTTTTTCCCCGTGGTCTAGTGTTAAAAAAGTTAACATAAATCGCAATAAATCGTAATATCGAATCGCAATACTTAAAAATCCCAACACATATCGAACCGGCACCAAAGTATCGTGATAGTAACGAATCGGGAGATCATCCCAGCCCTATGATAATCACCCACTTACAGTGATCAATTTGACCCGGACAGACTTGATCACTGTAAGCGGTTTCGGCTGTATTTAGAAAAATGTCATACCCCTAAAGGAGATTAAACTAATATGTGTACAACAGTTCACCATCATGGATCCAGAGCAGGGACAAAGACTTACAGTGTGTTGAGGTTCTTTAATCGTCTGAAGGAACCTGGTTGTAAATCCTTGATTTTGTTGAACCTCAGGTCTCTGTAGAACAGAAGGAAACATGTTCATATTAAGGAAATTATTCAGTATATTGTGGAGAAACGCTGTACATAAATCCAACAGTTATACTTGGAAGATTTCTTTATGTAGGCAATACACATCTGCATGAACTCAAGTCCATAGCAGAGCCTTCACGTAATAATCCTGTAGGATAATTGGACACATTACTCATTTCACAAGAATGCCTTTGTCAAGCTTTAATCATGAGGGCAGATTTATAGAACATTTGCCCCAAAGATAACACTCACAAGGCTAGTTGCAGCAGTCAGTGTCTTTCTCCTTTAACTTCCTAATTTAAAGAGGCTGTGTAATGATAACAATATAGTTTGACGTGGCACTAATCACTCTTGGTCTTACACAGAATGACTGAGCCGTGCCATGAACGTGACAAGCTATGTCGCAAATAACCCTGTGAAGGTGAAATCATTCTTACCCGCCACAGAATGACAAGCTATGTGAAACTGGACCGCCTCATCTGAACGCTGATGTTATGTTTGTGGAACTTAGGCTATAAGCCATCTGATCTGAAACTAAACCATTTGCTAAATGAATTTTTACAAGATATATTCTGTAAGTGGAACCAGCCATTCATATGAGGAGCATTTCGAGCAGTGATTCTCAAAGTGGGGTCCTTGGAACCCCAGGGGTCCGTGGCACTCTGTCAGGGGGTCCGCAAAATAATTTGCTATGAATTATAAAACCGTGCTGTATAATTTAAAAAGTGCAGATGGGGACCATTTGCACCTATAAAACAAGGACATTGTGTATTGTATTGTAGCTTTGGGCCAATAGAAACTCTGATATGATTGTGACACACAGCAATAAGTTCAGTATTTTTGTCTGGATTGCAGAGGGCCAGCAGCCCTACAAACACAAAAATATGTCACTGACTGAGTGATGAAGTTACACGATTAGTCTGCTGAGTGTTGGAGTTTCCTCATTAGCCGTTGCTCTTTCAAAATGAAAAGGCGGGAACAGTCCTTTATGTAAATGAGCCCGTCCAGCGCGATGCGTCCGGTTCACGAAACTTGGACCAAGCTGTCAAACTAGACGATCTAGTTCTAAGATGAAACCAGATTCAGCAGTGACATCGCCTGTTTCTCCCTTAAAATGTTTTCAGAAGTAGAAAGTTTACGAGCAGGCCGCCATGTTGTCTCCTGTTTGAAACGACGAGCAGAGAACCAGGAACCAATCAGGTAGATTCCACAAGAGGGTACATCACCGCTTGGACGGCCAGTTGAGTGAAGCAGTGTGTCCCCTAGTGTCCTCGCCGGACCTGGTGGACATGTAGCGCTGGATTTAACATTATAGACATGATCACTGACTATCAGTGGAACAATTTAGCCACAAATTCACAGATTGACCGTACACGTTCCAGACATAGACTCAGTTTAGACCGAGTCTCGTTATGTTGAAGCACTTACTGAGAGTCAGCTTTAGACTGGTAAATTTAAATATCTGGATTTATAAGGAATATGCCTGTTTTTTTTTTTTATAATGTCACTTTTTTTTTCTTACAACTTATTGTCACTTCATCTTATCATTGTCTTTCTATCTTATTAATGTTATTTATATCTTATTATTGTCATGTTTTTCACTGTCATTGTCATTATGTGAGGGAAATGTCTTTATTCTTTGATTTTTGGGTTGCTGGAAATTTTTTTATATATAATTCCTGACAATGACTGATATATTTGACTTCAGGACATCTCTGACTACAGACATGCTGAAAATCAAACATTCTTACTGTATTAATTTAGATTTTTTCCAAAGTAAAAGTCCCTAGAAGTGTATGATTCAACTTTTCCCCATGGTCTAGTGTTAAAATAGTTAACAAAAATTGCAAAAAAATTGTAATATCGTATCGCAATACATATCGAATCGACACCCAAGTATCTTGATAGTATAGAATCAGGACATAGGTGAAACGTTCCAGCCCTAACGACTACCACGGTAGACAGTTGTGCATTATTTGACCCAGCATGGCATCCTGAGAGAAAAGTCTACTGAAAACACCTCCAGCCAGAGAGATGAAGAGAGCATCTGGGTGGAACCACGGAGCACATTCATCACTGCACTGAGGAAAGGGAGAAACTACATTAGCTGTTCTCCTCTAGAAAGCCCAACTCCCCCGGTAAGAGCTTGGACTGTCTACCGGCATTCTTGTTAGCCAATGACCTTACAAAGTAAATACTCTGAGACTGGGTCACACAGACATGATGTACTCCAATGACTATGCAAAACTGTAAAGACGCCAGGGTGATGAGAATCTTGGGATCAGTGGGGTTTTTTTTCAGTTTGAAGGAAAATAAAAACAGCTTTACCTTTGCTTTTTGTCTGATAAATGATGTCTGACACAACCTTTCTTGCTATGAAATCCAACCCATGCAAACAAATTGAATTTATGCTATTTATCCATTAGCTTAGCATTCATCTTGTCTATTTCCCTTTATGCACAACATGCAGGGCACCATAAAGCTATACATTCCTGAGTTTTTGATTCCTTATATTTCTGTGAAAATCAGGGCTAAATGATTTGGTATCAACTGATTTCATAACCGGTGAAATGTTTATAGGTCATTGGCTCTTTAAAAGCCTGCACATATGGATCAAATCTGAGTGAGTCCAACATTTTCATATGCTGACTTCCTTCCATACAGACTGTGAGCTAGTGCAGGAATTCACTCAGCTTTTCTGGAACTGACGTGCTTTGTGTGGAACGTCCTTCAGCTATGATGATGTTGTTGTTTCTGGCACAATCTTCAGTATGTGAGAACCTAAGTCACTAAGTTCTTGTCAAGATAAGACTTTAAAATAAAACTGAAGCACTGCTGATCACAATTTCACATTAATCAACAGCTTTGACCACCAAACCATAAAACCAGAAAGTTGAAACAAGAGTGCTTACTAGGGCTGCCCCTCTTAGTCCGTTAGTCGACTAACCTGCCTTTTTTTATGCTTTTTTCATGCTGAGTGACTTATTTCCAAGAAACTTATGATCATCTCTGGTAAACACAAAATTTAAAGGTCTTATTATTAAGTAGACACATTTTATTAATATATATATATATATATATAATACATCCAGAGAGCTTTTCAAAAGGTGCCAAATAAAAGTATGGCTTTTCCTAAAAAAAAAAATATGACTGAATTAATCATTTTAAAAATTTTGACGGGTCCAAAATTTATGTTTTGTTTATCTCGGTGGAAGATATCGGACGTTGGGTTCCCACTTCTAACAAGGCTTGTGAGCCAATAGTATAACGACGTTGGTATCACATTGTGTCTCTGTGTCGTCAGCGATCACGTTGCCAGTTAATGTGGCAAAAAACTGGCTGAGTTTGACGGTAAGTGCCTGGCAACCACTTGTTGTGAAGTGAATGCAATGGAATGGGGGAGGGAGAATGCAACATCTAGTGGTTGAATGTTATAGCACCTTTAAAGTGGTGCTTTTGTGTGATTCTTTGTGGAGAAACTCAGTTTTACAGATCTGTCGATTAAATCAACTAATCGATTTGTCGACTAAACCGTATGAGTGTTAGTCGGCTAAGAATTTCTTTGGTCGAGGACGGCCCTAGTGCTTAGCATTAACAGGCTTGATGCATTGGGAGCACCAAGAAAACAAACTGTTAAAAACATTTGAAGTGGAGAGAGGGTAGAAGTTCTTCATGGAAAGAACAGGGATCCTTGCTGGGTGAACAGGTACAGCACCCTTTGGAAAACACCTCTCTCCAGGCAACGGGCCCAGGGTGCAGAGTGCACTCCCCCGACATGCTGAGGCAGGGGCTGTCCTGCCTTACTGCCTCCAGCTCTGAGACATGAAGGTGAGGAGGACGAGGAGGAGGAGGAGGAGGAGGGGCAGGACAGCAGGGCTACATGCTGGTTCAAGCAGCACCCATCTCAGGTGGTGCATACAGTACATGAAAGCAATGTTTGTGATTTGTGCTGAGGGTCAGTCTTGTTTCACAGGAGCTCAAACAGGACTATCCTCTCCACACACTATGGACTAAGAGCAGCACGTTAAAAGAAACTAATTAACTCGTATTGTCATCATATGTATTCAAAACCCCTTAAAGGCTTGGTAAATTAAAATCTGAGATTTGTTTCTGAACACATTATAAATGATTCAGGATGGAACGGTTGAGGTAAAACATCCGAACCGTTCGGTTCGCTAGTAGGTGTAATGAAATATTGCGATATAAAAACGTGACGATATGCATCGTCGAGATGAAAAACTGATTGGCGATATCAGGGCGTAATAGGTACTACGTACATACGGGCTCCGGGGCTGAGGCTGCAGCCATCTTGGGGCACAACACATGCGCATTAAAATCTGGTTTGCCCTCGCCGAAATTGAACCAATCGCAACGCATGGCTACATCAACACACACAGCGCAGTCAGTGAACAGATGATCAGAGAGGCCGCGGCGGAGAGACAAGTTGACGCTACGCTCGTTGCTGTAAGTAAATGCAATAAAACTTTGCAACTGTAAAGCCAAGCCAAAGCCAAGCCACTATGTTTACACAAGCACGGCGCGTTAGCTCAACGGCTAACAGCACGTTAGCTCGGCGGCTAACAGCTAACTGTAAACACGTGTAAGTTATTTAGTTGAGTTGTGAATGACTTTAGTTCCTCTAGTAAGCTGTGTTTCAGTGTATGTGTCCGGGGAGTTTATTGTGAAGGGAGGAACGGAAGACGTGAAGCGGTGACGTGCTGTTATTGACGAGGCTGCAGACTACGGAGCCTCCGTGTTATTAATTTATTACCTTCATAAAGTATAGGAGCAGCGTAACCCTCGGCTACACAAGACTGAAACTAAAGCTGGCAGGAGGCTGTGTAGTCTAACTGTTCAGGTTAGTTTGTCATGTATCTCACTGGTAAACTGATCAGCTGGCTGAGACAAAGAACCCCCACCCCTACCAGCCCTAACGTTACCTGCAGCAGTGAGGGACATCAGCAGAGGACAGGAGGAAGGACTGTTACTGACTGATGAAAGACAGAGGACAGGGGGACAGGAGGAAGGACTGCTACTGACTGATGAAAGACAGAGGACAGGGGGACAGAGGACAGGAGGAAGGACTGTTACTGACTGATGAAAGACAGAGGACAGGAAGACAGAGGACAGGAGGAAGGACTGTTACTGACTGATGAAAGACAGAGGACAGGAGGAAGGACTGTTACTGACTGATGAAAGACAGAGGACAGAGGACAGGAGGACAGAGGACAGGAGGAAGGACTGTTACTGACTGATGGAGGACAGAGGACAGGGGGACAGAGGACAGGAGGAAGGACTGATACTGACTGATGGAGGACAGAGGACAGGGGGACAGAGGAAGGACTGTTACTGACTGATAAAAGACAGAGGACAGGGGGACAGAGGACATGAGGAAGGACTGTTACTGACTGATGGAAAACAGAGAACAGGGGGACAGAGGACAGGAGGAAGGACTGTTACTGACTGATGAAAGACAGAGGACAGAGGATAGGATGAAGGACTGTTACTGACTGATGGAAGACAGAGGAGAGGGGGACAGAGGACAGGAGGAAGGACTGATACTGACTGATGGAGGACAGAGGACAGGAGGAAAGAGGACAGGAGGAAGGACTGATACTGACTGATGGGGGACAGAGGACAGGAGGAAGGACTGATACTGACTGATGGAGGACAGAGGACAGGGGGACAGAGGAAGGACTGTTACTGACTGATAAAAGACAGAG
>CAKAKR010022635.1:9524-31928 GCA_916700685.1 Adelosebastes latens
AATTACTGTTTTTTTTCAAAGGAGTCTGGTTGGCGAGAGCATAGATAAAGGTTTCAGCTCCTTGTCTGAAACAGACTGTTAGCTGTCTGATGGCAAGGTAAACCAGTGAAAATATTTCTCAATATAGCGTACACTTAAACGGATATTGATTCTTTTAGGTGTCTAAAATACATTTTGCTGCCCAAACTATCGCTTTATCATATATTTTTTTAACAACAAGCTCTGAAAACTAAAACTATTAAAATTCTAAAACATACTTTATGGTCAATAATATGCGGACACTCCTGTCCACAAAAGTTTGTGTCCTTTTACTGTCGAGCTCTATGGTGTTATCTTGCCTTACCAGAAGAGTAGAGGCTTAGAGCAGCAGATTAATGTGCAAGGTTTTGGAATAAGATGCACAAAAATCAACAAACACATGTTCATACAGAAGTCACACAGTTCTGTATTTTTAGCATGAATACTGTATTGTTGCTTTAAATTTAGGACAAGAAAGGGGAAGGTGATTGAAGGGAAGTTCCTCTTCAGTTCAAACAATCAAAGCGGACACATCACTCATGATTTCCTTTTTCTTTTTACTTCCTCCTTTCCCTTTTCCTCCCTCAGGTTCCTGAACGGTTTATCGAGGTGTCCCAGGTGACTCTTCGTGAGTTCTTCAACGCCATCGTGGCCGGAAAGGACGCAGACCCGTCCTGGAAGAAGGCCATCTACAAGGTGATCTGCAAACTGGACAGCGAGGTTCCTGATGTGTTCAAATCCCCCAACTGTCTACAAGAACTCCTTCACGACTGACTGGGGCGAGGAAGGGAAACACGAGCAAGGCAAACCTCCACGGACCAAGAGAAGTCAGACTAGTCTTCAGTAAAAGGACGTTCATGACGCGACGCAGAGACTTGAAGTGGTTCTACTTGGAGGCTTCTGGAGAGGTTTGTTGATGGTTGTTTTTAAAGACGATCCCGCCCTCAAAATGTTTTATAAAGAAAAAAAATATTCCTCTTGTACGAGGTCGAGGGCTCGAACTCAGAGTCAGACAATACTCAAATTAACAAAGACTTTTATAAATTAGAAGCAAAACGGTGAGAATTGAACCTCGTTGCACTTACAGAAACGCTTCTCTTTCTCCACCTCGTCCAAGCTCGCTCTTCATCCTCCTCCGGAGGAACAAAAAGGATGAGGAAGATGACGGATCTTCAACTTGGGGTCGGGAGCGAACTAAAAATAAAGATGATAATATATAAAAAAAAAATCTTTTTATTGTGGATGTTTTTAAGTTACATGGACATTTTTGAAAAAAAAAGGTGATGTTTCTGTATTTTTTCTCCTTTGTATAAGCGTTCTCTTCTATGAACCCTCAGTCACTCGCATAGATACACCAACACACACTTACTCTTGAATAGGAAAGCACAGTAGCATTCCCAAATCCTCACCTGAACCCAGACAAACTGGACATGAATAATGAGTTGTTGTTTCTTTTTCCCCTCCTCTTTTTACTGTACTGAGACTTACTGGCTGTTTGTTTTGACTGTGTGGCTCTCCTTGCCCCACCCTCCCCCACCCTCCCATGGCCGCCCCTCTTGGCTCATGTTGCATTCAGGCACCCAGAGCATCATTTATTTATTCAATCATTTATTTTTTTATTTTTTTTAATCTGTCACATCTAGATAGTCCAATTTCTACATTTAAGAGTTGAAACCAGTTGGGCTGGGCAATAATTCAATACGATGATTTATCGTCTTTCAATAGAATCGTATTGTGTTGAAATCGTAGATCAAGATAGACACGATTACGTCGTCTAAATTAATAATAACGAGCGCATACTAACTCCAATTTCTCAGAAAATTGGATGATTTTGCACTGAAGTTCTTAATTAGATGAGAAAACAGGAGTATACAGAAATGGCTTCACCATGTGGTTATTTCATATAAACATATGTATCGAATTACCAGAAAACTTGCTATATCATGATGTATATCGTTAACGAGATATGAAATGACCTATATCAGGATAAAAGATAGAATACTTTTAAGCCGTCATGAATCAGATTGATCCGTTAACCTCAATTACAGCACTTATTTTACTAAATTACAACAGCCTGACAAACATGGAAATGCATTAGCATTTCCATGTTTGTCAGGCTGTTGTGTATCTATTATTAATATTAATTAATAATTGAGAATGGCCCCTTTATTCTTTGTTTTTACACAACAGATATTTTTTAAATTTAAACGTTGTTATGTATGATTTTAGGGATGCACCAATAGTGAAATTCTGGGCCAATACCGATGTTTAAAATAACAATTTGGCCAATAGCTGATAGCAATGTTGTTGTTGTTATTTATTCCTTTTTTGTGCCGGAGAAACAAAGAAATAACTGAGCTGTTTTAAAGTCATTGAATTGATGGAAAAGATTATTTTTTAATTTTTTAATAACTAACACAACATGTAGCCGGCATAAAATTGACGCGACGCAATCTGACATCTGCGAATGTCATCTTATTTGCCGATGGCAGTCAACAAGGCAAACATCAGCCGATACCGATGTTCAGCTGATAAATCGCTGCGTCCCTAATGATTTGTTATTTTAATGATTATTATATTTAATCAATTAATTGATTAGTTGTAAACTATCAATTTCATCACCAATTATTTTGATAATGGATTAATCGGTTTGAGTCATTTTTTAACAAAAAAAAAATCTAAATTCTCTGATTCCAGCTTCTTAAATGTGAATATTTTCTGGTTTCTTTCCTCCTCTATGACAGTAAACTGAATATCTTTGAGTTGTAGACAAAACAAGACATTTGAGGACGTCATCTTGGGCTTTAGGAAACACCGAATGAAATTTTTCACCATTTTCTGACATTTTATAGACCAAACAACTAATAGATTTTTTGAGAAAATACTCAACAGAATGGTTAGTTGCAGCCCTGCTTATTTCACTGAATTACTACAGCCTGACAAACATGGAAAATACTCATATTGATAATGATTTGTTTTTACATAACAGACACTTTTGACATATTTTGTTATGTATGATTCAAAGTTATGTACTGAGCGGGACATTTTACAGTTAAAAATACACCTTTGTGTCAAACTATGTAACAGCGACACTTCATTAACATCTTTTTGGTATTTCTGTACTGCAATATCTGACAGAGAAATACACCAGTATCTGTTAGGGCTCAAGCAAAATGAAATTCAAAGTCAACTAACACTCACACGATTTAATCGATTAGTTAATTTAATCGACAGATCTGTTAAACTGAGTTAAATCAATTAATCAACTAAAGACATTTTAGTCGACTAAGACCAAATCGACCGATCAGTCAACTAATTGTCAAAGAGGGGGCAGCTCTGGTATCTTTTTGTACATTTTTTAATATAATTTGACCGTTAAATTTCTCAGAATATCCAATCTGAAAATCACATTTACATCAATTTGTGATTTCAGTTTTAATGCAAAGTGGATTTACTGTAATGAATCATTGCTGTAATGATTAACAGGAACCGAACCATTCATTCCAGTTTCATGTGCTCCGTAGATCACTCTCTAAGCAGCGCGTCATTCCCACATGATTGCAAACACAAGAATCATTCTTCATGGTGCTCTTTGGCACTTCACAGTGCATTTTTTTTTTAACGCATTGACTGGATTCGAACACTTGCACAGAGGATTTTAACACTTTTAAAAGCACTGGAGACCAACTGTGGTACAATCAGCCGTACTTAAAATTGAGCTCATGCATTCAGAGATGTCAAAATGTCCAATTTTATTCCCCCTTCGTGCACCGCAAGTTACCGAACCATTGGAGAAACAGATATTTCTCTTTGCTCTGGGTGGCCAAGAGGGGCAGCTGCACCGGCCGGGTCATGTGTGAAGTGTTTTAACAGCAGAAAAAAAAATGACATAGGACAAAAATGCTGATATTTGTAGCTTGTATAGATGTAATAATTACTCTGATCACTCTGATATTGTTATTATTTATAATTGAAATAATTATTCCTATTAATGTTATTCTGATGATTATTATTATTAATGCTTGCTACAGATTTGACCAGTGGTTTACTCATTGTTTATCCATCACACTGCAACATGAAATAAATTATTCTTTGAAAAAAAAAAAAAAAATGGTGTCGTATTTGCAGTCAGCAGAGGTGTAGAGGGCGTTGACCATGTGCCTGCACACACGCACCAAATCGCCATCAACTCAAGCAGTAGCTAGGCAACATGATGGCCACTTTAACTCTGTCCATGCCCTCCCGTCCTCCCTCTCCCGGTCTCCCTCTCTCTGGATTCTGTATAGGGGACATGTGATCCCTTGTTGTTGTTGCTGATGAATTGAAAAGAGGAGCGCTGTGTGATTATTGTCAGCACAAAAGCCTCAAAAAGCTGCTGACGCCTAGATTAGCCAGTACAAAGACGCAGGGACACACACACAAAAAGACATAGGTGCAGACTCACGCTCGTATACACACAAAGGCACAGGGACAAGGCCCGTCTGCCCTCGTTGCCCTACCATCCTTCTCGCTCCTCTATCCGTCCTCTGTTCATCCTCTCTCATCACTGACATCACCTCTCCCGTCTCCTCTCCTTGCCTCCTCTTCTCGTAGGTTTCATCCCTGTCCTCCTCTCGCACCACTTATACCTCCCTAACACACACCGTGCCCTCTGTGTGTTGGCGCCAAAACGCCAACTGGCATCACACAATGCCAACCAGCATCACCAGCATGGGATAAAGGGCCAGCACTCAATGCGTCTCTTTTTTCCTCCTCTCTCTAGGTGTGTATAAAACATCCCTACAAACACACTTCTGTGCTCAAGTTTAAATACAATCCCAACAATGATACGGCAGCATTTCTATGTAATAATTCTAGATTGCCACAATGAAGATAATTGCACAATAAACTGTTTATAGGCTTCTGAAAACTCACAAAACAAAAGTATGAAAGTCCACAGCTATACTAACGCCTCTGCTAGGCTGCACTTCACACACTAAACCCAAAGTATAGCTGAGGCTGAAGGGAATGTCATTACTTTTGCAGGTATTTGTGGTCGTGAACCAACGTATTGGACAAACTGAAATGTCCAATCTCTGGCCTCACGTTACCTTGCATAAAAAATATTAAAATTTACTTAATACACTGAAAATTCAAGAGAGGTGGAGAGAGTCTGTAAACTGTACAGAAGCTTTCAGAGCGCAAGGAACAGAGATTTACATGATAGTTGGGCTGCACATCTAATCCAAATTTGATTGAAATCGCAATATGTCCTACTGTAATTTTCAAATCGCAGGAGGCGCAATATTTGTTAAAGGTGTAATGTGTCAAAATACCATTTTAAATGAAATATTGTGGTGCTGCAGAGATGTCCTGGCCTACACATCATATTAAGAAAACATCTTTGTTTGGTGCAGATCCCCGCAAAAATCATACCATAATCATCTTAATATGTTTTTTTAATGAAAATGAGAATAATGATGTAAAAATGATCATTCCCTCTGATATCTCAAATCATATCGCAACTGCAATATCAGTCAAAAATATTTCCTGTTTTAAATATAATAAGACCAGTATATTGCCCTAGTTCCATGTTGTGAGGTACACCGACTTTAAATTTGGAAAAAAAAGAGAGCACTAGTATCAGTACTCTGAGATGAGGTATCAATAAAGTTGGATTGGCACATACCTATTACACCGATTCTGACGTTTGGTTTTGTAGTCCGTCTCTTGCAAGTGAGATGCTAAATCGCTGGAGTGCCCCTATAAAGTGGCAATAGACACGTTTTGTTGCTTTAACTTATGAAGTAAATGTTGATTACACAATGTAATGGCTATAAATGATGACACCATCAGGGTTTAGGTTTTAGGGTAATATTACGACTTTATTCTTGTAATTTTACGAGAAAAAAAGTCGTAATATTACGAGAATAAAGTCGTAATATTAAGAGAATAAAGTCTAACTTCACGAGAAAAAAAGTCGTAATATTACGAGAATAAAGACATAAATTTAGGAGAAAAAAGTCGTAATATTACGAGAATAAAGTCAACACTTTACAAGAAAAAAAGTCGGAATATTAGGAAAACATATTACCAGCAACCAACAAAACGGGCGAGAGGACATAGCAGCCTGAGCCTGCTTCTGGACGGGTAGCAGCTGTTTGTCTCGGTTTATTTCTTCGGAATAAATGCAGTTTCTTGCACAATCTTTTCAAGGTCCTGATACTGATGATAATATGCTGCTGATGTACCAAAAGATGAAGTATTTCCTTATTTGTGAAACCTTTACTAAAGTAGAACTTCACAAGATGCTCCACGTTCCTCATTTTCACACAGGCGGCACGCTGCTCTATTTCCCCTCTAAAATAACACGTAAAACTTATGACTTTATTCTCGTAATATGACTTTTTTTCTCGTAAAATTACGACTTTATTCTCGTAAAATTACGACTTTATTCTCGTAATTATACGACACTATTCACGTAATTTTATGACTTTTTTTCTCATAAAGTTATGACTTTATTCTCGTAATATTACGACTTTATTCTCGTAATATCACGTCTTTATTCTCATAATATTATGACTTTATTTAGAATTCTCAGATTTTTTACTCTAATACTCCGTCGTAATAAAATGATGACACCATCAGGGTTTAGTCTGGTTCCCTATAAGCCTTGCTTTCAATATGCAATTCTCTCCGCCGCCAGTTCGATCTACCGGAAAATGAAGGCTCCATTTACGGCACAAAGGAAGATGATAGAGCTTGAGTTGCGTCCATACTTATGGAGGTAATAAAATAATAACACAGAGGCTCCGTAGTCTGAACCAAGACGGCAAACTCTTTATTGCCTCGCACATTGTCAACGGCAGCGCATCACGGCTACACCGTTCTTACCTTTCACAATAAAAGCCCTAAAGAGCATTTTGCTAACAGGCAATTCAACAAAGTAACTTACGACTCAACAAAAAAGCTTATAGCAGCTATCCCCAGGTAGCTGAAATGGCGAAGATGGAACAACCAGAATAATGTTAACTATGGAAACCCTACCCGACAGAAGAGCCCTGTTGATAGAGGAGGCAAAGCAGTTGAAAAGGGAGGATGATAAAACTGTTCTTTCTACTAACCTAGATCAGTAAGTAACAAAGGCTAGGCTCTGAAGAAAACCAAAGCCATCCGGATGTCTTTGCGCCAGCGGCACCAACAATAATACCACTTGGAAACGCTAGGGGGGGGACAAGTTTAAAAGTTATCTGGTGCCACTTTAAGTAAATTAGGAAGTCTTTGAGACACCAGAGGCGGTAAATGTAAGATGCAGGTAGAGAACAACAAACAAATGTTAGTCTATAAAAGATTTTCATCAAAGTTTGTCACCGAGTGCTTTGAAGAAAACAAAAGGAAGAAATGATCATGTAGTGCGACTAGCTTGTTCTGCCAAAGCTTTTCATCAGAAGAGGAGGGGCTGAACAGGAGGTGGGGTCACTCTTTGCTCTATATGATCTCACACACACACACACACACACACACACACACACACCGTCTGCCTGCGAAAGCACATCTGAGCAGCGCAACAATAAAACAGCTGTGTTTGTGTTGGCCTGCTGATTGTTTCATTCTCAATCACCCCGTCATATGCACAAACACACTTACGCAGACACCAACACACTTATTGTCCGCCGA
Organism: Adelosebastes latens; assembly: GCA_916700685.1. Taxonomy (NCBI): domain Eukaryota; kingdom Metazoa; phylum Chordata; class Actinopteri; order Perciformes; family Sebastidae; genus Adelosebastes; species Adelosebastes latens. Next base: position 17,199 of record CAKAKR010022635.1, read on the forward strand.
GATGGCATGACAGTGATACATCTTGGGTAATGGCCGCTATTATTATGGAGTAGGGAGAGAGTTTATTATAGAGGAAAATCTCTGCTCAACATAATCCTAATAGCTGTAACCGTCTCCTCCGTGTTAACTGCTGCTAAAGTGGACTGTGGTGTGTGTGTATGTGTGGATTTATTCACATCCTCTGCCATGCTGGTGGATAGATGCAATGGCCCGGGGTGAGGCAGTAGCACAAGTTTATGTCTGTAGCTACAACAATGAGAATAATCACAAAAACAGCCCGACTTCACTGTCGTTACTGCCATCTCATAACCAAAGACTACATTTTGAGGATATAACTTAAGTGTTCAGCTCATTGGTTTGCAGAAATAAAGCATTTGACTCTTTTCCACCCACTTGTTTTCATGCTGTTTATGTCTTTCTACTGGCATTTCTTTCTGATTTTAGTGTGTAGGTTGCATTAGAAGTATGTTGATAAGGATGACTCTCAGCTAATGAATGTCATATATAACAGATTATGATTGTGTAAGTGTGAAATGTGCATACATAAAGAAGACAGAGACAGGAAAGCAACTACCAGTATCCTGTTTGATCATCATGGTTGTAAAATAACTGAAAAGAAAAGAAACCTGCTTCTTTGAATTCTTCTGCAGTCTATTTTCTATCTAGAGCAGGGGTCGGCAACCTTTACTATCAAAAGAGCCATTTTAGGCAAAATAAAATAAAATAAATCTGTCTGGAGCCACAAAACATTTGATCATTGTGATGAAGGTAACACAGTTTATAGTCTAAGTATATAGTATATACTGCAAGTCTAATGCAGTGAGGGCCAAAGAGCAAATGTACTACGGAGTATTAGGGCCACATTGAGGGAAAAAACATCTGAGATTTACAGAATAAAGTCAGAATATTACGAGAAAAAAGTCGTAATATAAAGAGAATAAAGTCATAACTTTATGAGAAAAAAAGTCATAATATTATGAGAATAAAGTCATAACTTTACGAGGGAAGAAGTCGTAATATTACAAGAATAAAGTCATAATTTTACGAGAAAAAAAAATTGTAATATGAGAATAAAGTCATAACTTTACGAGAAAAAAAGAAAATAATAATATTTATAATATTTAGTCTTTATTCTCGAAATCTTAGATTTTTTTTTTTCCTCAATGTATCCCTAATATCTGTAGGTATCCGTCGTACCATCGTACCATAGACCTACAACAATGACAAATAAAAATGAAAATGTAAAAAAAAAAAATTAATTTCCACTAATTTTTTTTAAAAATCCACAGGGAGCCACTGGAGAGGAGCTAAAGAGCCGCATGTGGCTCCGGGAGCCGCAGGTTGCTGACCCCTGATCTAGAGGCATCAGTATTAAACTGAGACTGTTTCATAACCAGTTAAGAGTTCCTCACAGTAACTTTATTTGAGAAAATATTTGGCAGATTAATTGATAATGAAGCTAATTGTTAGTTGCAGTCTTGCTGTCTAGTAGGGCTGACCCTAGTGGCGCTGACTGTTATCATGGTAATTGACCTCCAAATCAGTATTCATAGTCAGTATTTTTGTTTGTTTTTTATGTATGAGTATGTAACATTAAAGTATAAATCCAAAAATAGCCCATGAAATAAGGAATAATCCCACAACATTATTCATTATTCATATTCAACATTCACTATTATTAGTTATTCTCAGACGGATATCGCTGTTGTATAGAGGTGCGTATAGTGGCGCTGTCCCGGGCACCGAAATGAGGGTGATGGAGACCGACGGACAGAAGAACACGTCAGCCTGCTGCTTCGCGCCGCGCTGCAAAGCTTCGAGAAACTTCGAATATTTCTCTTCCAAGCTTCGTAGCCCAAAAAATGGTATTCAGTCTGGTGAACTTTAAAAAATGAATCATACGCATGGGGAAAGACATTCAGCTCTAGGATGTTCACCATGCAATCTTTGCCTCTTTTGAACCTTAAACATTGCTGTAAATACAGATAATGCCGCTGCAACGTCCAGGAGACAAGTGTATTCCTTTGACTAAACTTTGTTCTGCTGCACAGGCTGAATTAATAGTTCTGTCATCACTCTTTGATATCATTTCCATTGTGTTTTCCAGCTGCGTAAGTGGATCCTCAGTGCGCCGTCTGACCTCAGACTGACCTGTTAGAAAGCTAAACTCTAATCTAAGGTCTAATTATGACTCATTCTAACACATCAACTTTAAAACATCCTTCAAATAAACGACTGATTGAATCGGACCATCGCCGGCTGCAATGATCACTGTTAGCTTGTTGAACAGACTTTAATCAGCCAGCGCTGCAGGTTTATTTGCATCAGTTCTTTAAGATGGCACCCAGGTGGATGAAGCTAATTGTTGTTTGGAGCAGAAGCCCCCCCACAGCGTTTTCACTTCCTCCTCCCAGCGCGCTCTGCTTTCCTTCGTTTCTCCATCAGGTCATGCTCCTATTACACCTAATTCATTCTCTTAGAAATCTCTCTGTTATGTCATATTTCAGCAATCCCTGCTTTTTTAAAAAACACTTCAAAGTTATGCATCTACTGTATTTGTCAATTCAGCCACTCTTTTTTTTCCTCTTTATTATACATTTATCATCCATCTATCTATCCTTAAGTCAAAGAATCCATCCTCCCATCTTCTCCCTCCTAACCGATATCAATTTCCTCCTCCCTCCATCCCTCCTTCCATCAGCGGTCTGTTCGCTAATCAAACACCATCTGTCCTTCCATCCCCAACCTGTCAGGAACAGCTGCCAGCCGCTCTCTTAACAACACTTTTAACAACCCTGCCGCATCTTCCACGGCCCGCCGCCCGCCGCCGCCACCACCGGGGCGGACGTCGCCGATGAGGGCCACCGCCTCCTTTACGGGCACATGTGTGATCAGCGGCGTACAAAGCCGTGCCTATTAGAGTGTGATCAGGGCCACAAAGGAGAGAAGAAATTGTAAAGAAAATGTAGAGGAGAACAAAAAGAAAGGTAAAATTTTAAAAAAAAACTTGTACTGGCCTCTGGTTGAACCTCAGTAGCACCGTTAGGAACCAGCAAAGACAATTAAATTATTCCAGAGAAAGAGGAATAACGAGCTAGCAGAAGGTATAAACGGAGAGATAAAACAAAGGAGAGATGGCGCTCGGTAAACGAGTAGAAGTCTAAATAGTAATCAAGGGAAGAATCAGCCGCCTGCTCAAAAAAAGGGTTTAGAGCTAATGGTGGGAAGTAAAAGCTCCCAACACACACACACAAGTACTGTACAATCACCGCACAAGAATACAATCATCTTAAACTCACTCACACATAATAGTTTTCTCACACATTCAATACAATCATCCCTCACAGACACGCAAATATAATCACTTACCAGCGCACAAAATACAGTCTCACACACACACACACACACACCGCACTGCTGTTGTCGCGAACATGCCAAGACATTTTCAAGTGTTATATCCTGAGGAACTTCCCCAACCGATCATTGGCACATGGGCCAGATGTTCACTGGTGCTTCAATGCAATGTTCTCCTGGCAAACACGCACGGCGCAACACTGGCTGGCATCTTTGTCTCGCTCTCCCTTTACGCGTATGAGCGTTTGATATGAGACCGAAACGCCAAGACTGCACTTTTTCATCGCACAGAGGGGAAGGACGCGGGGTGGGGAAGGGGGGAGGAAGGAATAAAGGAGGCAATGAAAGAATAAAAGGCTGCGACGTGGGAGTCAAGAGGGCAACGGGAGTAGGGAAGACGCTGCATGCGATAGAGACAAATGGCTCGACATCACAATTAGTAAACGCAGCAGCGGTGGAGCATCCGAGTGCTTCAGGTGAGTGATAACGCCTCGCCATGCGACCTAGTGGGAAAGTTTACATACAGCTTGAAGTGTGTTGATGGTTGTAATGTATCTGCTTCATGGGGCAGAAGGAAATAAGATTTCCCTGATATGTTTGTCACATGAGAATCTGAGGCTTGCAGAATCAGTGACATAGGGAAGGTGGTGGTGGTTATCCATTAGGGCAGGGGTCAGCAACCTGCAGCTCCAGAGCCAAATACGGCTCTTCAGCTCCTCTCCAGTGGCTCCCTGTGGATTTTTAAAAAAATTAGTGGAAATGAATAACTGTTTTTTTTTATTTTTTTTATTTATCATTGTTGTAGGTCTATGGTACGACAGTACGACGGAGTATTAGGGCCACATTGAGGATACAAAATAAATCTGAGATTACGAGAATAAAGTCATAATATTACGAGAATAAAGCCATAGTATTATAAAGTAGTAATTTTACGTGTTATTTGCTTTTTTTCTCGTAAAGTTATGACTACATTCTCGTAATATTACGACTTTTTTTCTCGTAAAGTTATGACTTTATTCTTGTAATATTACGACTTTATACTGTAACTCTCAGATGTTTTTTCCCTCAATGTGGCCCTAATACTCCGTAGTACATTGTCTCTTTGGCCCTCACTGCATTAGACTTATATACTATATACTTAGACTATAAACTGTGTTACCTTCATCACAATGATCAAATGTTTTGCGGCTCCAGACGGATTATTATTTTTTTTTTAAATGGCTCTTTTGATAGTAAAGGTTGCTGACCCCTGCATTAGGGATTATAACTGATCATTCGAGTGTTTGGTTATTTGTTTTTTGGGATATCCCCTCTGGTTTACTAAAATGCATAAAGGCCCCGACACACCAAGCCGACAGTTGGACAGTTTGGGGCCGTCGGTGAGCGTCTGTCGGCCTAGTTTTTTGCGTTGTGTCCCGCCTCGTCGGCTCTAGTCTGCCCGTGTTGGAGGTTTTTCGGCCAATTCAGCATGTTGAATCGGCGGATGAGAGAAACCACTCGGATTGGCTGTTCAACCTAAACGTATCGGTGCAAGAAAAGAGAAACGGACGTGAGGAAAGCAACGAGTAAAGTCAAGAGGACAAACACAGAAGGCTCTTCTCATTTTTCATCATAATCTCATCTGATCGTTCCAACACACGGATATTTTCACAACGACGTGGCCGTCTGGAGTGAAGCTAAGCGGTGAGTGAGAGCAGTGTGAAAATGGTCGCTTTGTTTCATGTACGTGTCATAACAACGGCTTGTATATCCGCCATCCTCGGTCTTCCGGTTTCCCTTTTTGAATGATGAATACAGACTACCGCCGCCTGCTGGTGTCGAGAGTTATTACATCTCACGCAGGCGCAGAACGTCCGTGCTAACTGGCCGTCGGCTGTAGTCTTTGCGGTGTGTTCAAATGCAACTTCATCTCCGCTAGTTCTTTGACGTCAGCTTGGTGTGTCTTGGCCTTAAAATACACCAGACCTTTTGGAAAATGCTTCTTATTCAAAAACAAATACAAACGACAATGCTGTAGAATAACAGAATCCTTCAAAATGAATACCATTAATTAAACATACAGACACGTGTTGCAGCGCTATGCCGTCCATCTCAGAAATGTCTGACTGAGTCCTTCCCGAGTCTTGTCACGGAGACAAAACAAGCCAGAGCCGGAGCCGCCGTTGCTTATGTCAGAGCGCAATCCATGAATCCGAAAGGAAGCCGCGGAGACAGCAGCCTCAAAAACGCCGCTGTTTATGGGGGTGAGGGCCCGCAACGTGACTTTGAGATATGTCTACACTCGCTAGAGACACTGAGCGTGGAGCCCAAAAAATTGTATTCTGGACAGCCCTTTTATACATAGTGTTATCCACCATGATTCTCCATGCTCACAGCTTTGTATATACAGTATATTGACTGAATTACAAGAGAAATTTAGCTTATGTTAGCTGAAGAAAATTGGCCACACATTAACATTTCCTCTTTTTTTCTCTCACTGGTTTTATTTAATGAATAGCCGCTGCCAACTACAAAAAAAAAAAGGTGAGAAGTGGATTTATTCAGAGCTTCCCGATTCTCTTTGCTTCAAAGAATTCATTCATTGAAAATTATATTTTTTTCGAGGACACCTGCATCTTTTGTTGCAGTCAGTGCTTTTCAATTAATGCTACCCGATAAGCTCTGCTCAATAGGTGTGGAATGTCATTAAAACAATGTCATATTGTCAAACACCAAAGCTGTGAAAATAGCTGGAAAATGACTACATTTTTTGTCGAGAGACTGCTACAATGAGGTAGATTTGAGATATTATGTGGCATTATAAAAGTTTGGCATCACATGCATTAGCCACTAAAATCAAAGCTTTTAAACTTTTATTCGTCAAAAAGCGTGTTAGACATCCTGAGGGCAGCGACTGGACGCCCTGTGATGGTATAATTCAACCAGCAGAGAGAGGAGACGTCTGGTGTGGAAATCAATACAGGCTCACACAGGGCAGATACAGGGGGCTCACACACACACAGTGATACATGCTTATAGATAGACACACTTTCAGCATTCGCTTGGACACGCATACACTTGAGGGAGTGTGTCAGCCACGTGTCTCATGTCCAATAAGGGCATTAAGTCTGTCAATAAGAGCCTTTCAAGAATAACAGGGGTTCTATCAACTGACACACAGATAATACACTCATCTGTACACACACACACACACACACACACACACACACACACAAGGACTAACTTCCCTCTCTCACTTTGTCCTTTAACCAGATAAAAATGGAGTGGAGCCCGCGGCCGTTCCATTTTAATCCACATCACCCTCCCCTCCTGACACGATTTTTTATGTTTCTTCCTCTCTTTGTCTCTCATCTTTTTTTTTTTTTGTGTTCCTCTCTTTTTTATTTTGTTCCCAGGTAGGAAATCTAAAGAAGAATCATGGATCAGCCCTTTTTAATGTATTTGTTGCAACGATTAATCGATCGGTTGTCAACTATTAAATGAATTGCCGACTATTTTGATAATTGCTTAATCGGCTTGAGTCATTTTTTTAAGGAGAAAAAATAGTGTAAAATCTGATTCCAGCTTCTTAAATGTGAATATTTTCTGGTTTCTTTCCTCCTCTATGACAGTAAACTGAATATCTTTGAGTTGTAGACAAAACAAGACATTTGAGGACGTCATCTTGGGATTAATCAAGAAAATAATTGACATACCATTTTTCCCATCCCGATACCGATTGCTATGAAAAGCTAACTTCCTGTGGCAAAAATTCCCATTTTTCAACGTACTCGAGGCAAATTACGAACCAAAAAAAAAAGGAAGGAGAAGTTTTGCAAACACATCAGAGATCACGGAGGTTCCCGTAGGAATGGATAACATTCCGGTTGACTCCACACTCCACGTGCACAGAGCATAAGCTAATGAAAACAATGATTTTTATTTTCAGGTGATTATACACTAAAGAAAAAATACTAATTAATATTATATTGTATTTCTGCCAATAGATCCCCCTAAATGCTACACACTGTTCCTTTAAGGGATTTTGAGAAATAAAAAAATAATTGACCATAAATGTAGAAAAGTATAGTGTGCAAAACAGTGTAAACTTCTACAGTACTTAGAGCACTTCAAGGAAGATACAAACACCTAAATGAGACGCAATTTTGTCATCTAAAAAGACTGATATATTTGATCCTCAAAAGAACAGCAAAACCTGGCCTTGGATAAAATGACTAGAACTGAATATCCAGTGTCCTTGAGCAAGCCATCAAATCCGATTCAGGGCTGCTACTTTATGACGGTGCTGAAAGAAACAAAAGAAAAGGAGTAATTCCCTTCATGGATGAAAAAAGCATCACATCAGAAGAAGTTAATGTGATGGGGAGGGTAGAACAATATTTCAAAGGATAAAAAAAATCCAATCAAAAGCAAAGCATTGTTGTGAAATGATAACCCATTTATGAAAACGTATCTTCGTATGTCGGAAATTCTGAGGTATTCTGGGTCAAACAACTTCAAATCAAACACTGCTGCTCCTCAATAAGTGAAGTAACAATTGCCAATGCCAAGTCTGACAAAGCAAGTAGCTACACAACCAAGCATACAGCTAGCAGGACACCAATGGTAACCACGAGGTAGTGTGTAAGCAATGAATCTAGTAAACCCATCAGAAACCAAAATCACAACCTCAAACGTGTTGTGTAATCATGTTCAAATGCACGACAGCAACTGACAAATCTTAAAGGGACTGTTTGTAACTTCTTACACATATAAATCATTGCGGGTCGGTCTCCATGCGCGCTCGCGTGTGGCTTCGCTGTTCAGACTCAGACTCCAACACAAACTACACAGAAGCACCAAAACCTCTTGGTTGTATCTAGTGAAGCCCGTCTGTTAAACAGTGTTGGCCGCGGTCGGAGGGGAGACCGTAGCTTTGGTCTCCAGGGCCGAAGTCTCTGCTGTACTCTGCTCCTCTGCCTGCCTTCACTCACACACCGCGCTCGTTCTCGCTATTTCACTCCACGTGCATGCGTGCACACTCCACACTGCAGAAGAGTTAGTTTAGCTCTGAGAATATCTAGTGAATGTTCAGTGGACGTTTGTGCAGAAATAACTGCTGCAGCTCCTCCAGACCAACAGAGGTTTCCCGTGTCTTGTGAAGTGACAGGGCTCCGCAGAGAGAAACGTTATCGTCTCCGACCGAGTGCCGGTGTCTCCCCTGTTCCCTCCGGCCGCGGTCGGGAGGCTGAAGCAGGAAAAGCCAACACTAGGATCAGCATTGATTCATGGAGAGACCTTCGTCTGGTCAGCTAACATTACTGCCAAGCAGCTGAAATATAGAGAAATATTGTGGTTTTAGCTGACGTGTGTCGGCTCACTACAATGTCTATGTAGAGCGAGCACAAGCGCGAGCCCGACGCTGACTTTCGTTGACTTAACGGCCACAGGTGTCGCTGTTAACAAGCATTTCTGATTCTTACAAACAGTCCCTTTAAACAAGCATTAAACCAATTTGAGAAGTTGCATTACATCTGAAAGCACACAGTGTCAGGCTGCAACTTATGATTATTATCATTAATCTCTTGGTTTTATTTCAATCTATTTTGTTTGTTTGACTAATTGCTGAATAGGCCTGTCACGATAATTACCGACTTATCGTACGATATATGGACGTGACCTTGATCATTTTTGCTGACCTCGATGTTGCATGTACATGTTTGTCACCAACATTTTAGCCCACATGATGCCAGAATAAACAGCAGGGTTTCCCCTACCATTATAAGACTTGCGCAGAAATTGCATTGCAGAATTTTATTAACAGAGCCCGAGAGTCCATTTTATTTATTGTTTTGGTTTTAATTAATTATTTTTTTTATTTATTTAGAATATTTTTCCACATTCCAATTCCAAAGTTTTGCATATTCTTAAGAATTAAAAGTTAATTTGTCTTTTCTTTAGGGTATACTTGCATTATTATTATTTATCATTACATAAGTGGCATAAAATGGTCTTAAAACAACAAAACTATTGTTTATTGCATTAATTTCTGGTCCAATATATTGTCCAACAAATGGAGTTATCGTGACAGGCCTATCACTGAATGAAAATCGTCAAAAATCATAATCGTCCAAGGTGAAATCAAGTCAAATTTATTTGTATAGCCCAATATCACAAATTTGCCCCTGGGGGCTTTACCCTCTGTCCTTTACGCATCGGATGTGGAAAAAGTGTTCAAATCGCTTGTTTAGTCCGATCAACAGTGCAAAACTTTAACATTGATTCATTTGCAAAGCGAGAGAAGAAGCAAATCCTCACAACTGAGTAGCTGGAACCAGACCATGTTTGGCATTTTTGTTTGATAGTAGAGTTAAACAATTGATTATCAAAACTGGATTAATCAATAGACTAACTTTAGCACTCCTTGGTTTGAGAGTTTCTATCACACGTCTGTAGGGACTGAAACCCATTCAGGTGCCAACTCCCTTCTATTTCATATCTCTGCACGTTGTCATTTTGACTGGAAATATTTAGATTGAAATATGTACGTGACTGAAGACAAAACCACGTGGAGCAGGTGCATGTGTTTAGATGCTCTGAGACTCTTAAGCTCAGTGTCTGCGTCGTCCTATAGTTAAGACCCCCAGGGTGGGCCGAGGAATTTCATTTATCAAGACATGGATAGGGCTCATAGAAGAGCCCTCTTCAGAAACACAAACACACACTATAAATAACTAAATGACACACTGGGCATTGTCAGAGAGGAACTGCTTAATAGTAGACAGAAGAGGAGCGAGAGTGGAGTTATAGAGAAAGAAGTGAAAGACCGAGGGGAAGAATCTCAGGCGTCCCGTGCTCGTCTGTCCACACACTAACAGACTACAAATGCGCTTGTGCGGCGTCTTTGAACATGCCGCGGTCAAGGTTCACCGGTAGGTCAGCTGGGGGGGGCTGGGTGTACCGATCATGGAAAATAAAACACGCACAAAGACACTTGTGGACAGCTGTCAATTGGCAGCTAAGCAGGTCTGAGGTGAAACAAAAGGGGCTGAAGGAGAACACCAAAGAGTTTTATTGGGGTTAAAACAAGGTTAAGCTCCCACTATGAGACATGCCAAGAATCTTATGTGTGTTTATAATACGCAAACATCCTCTAGCACCAATTCTTTTTACAGTTACTGCGAACATTATGAGACGCCGAGGAATTCTCCAGCTCTGTGCACGAGACGCCGAAGGCTTCAAGTGTAGAAAGAGTAGAAAATAATGGAGCAGTAAATGAGTCGTTAAGATCAGAGTGAAAACTAACAATTAGTTTCAGGATTTTCTTGAGTCCGTAAAATGGCAGAAATTTAAAATGTTCTACTTTACTTTACTATTAGATCTCTTTTCTATAACTTTCCAGCAAGTTTGTCACAAAGTCAGACAACAAAAACAAGGATGCACACCGTCTATTGAAATGAAAAAACACATTAATCAATTAGACATTGTTTATCCAGAACAATACGCTCCAGGGTTTTTCTACTCAAAGCCTCTTACATTGCCAGGGCATCACACTGTATAATACAGCAGCGCACAGTGCACGGCGCTGCATATCACCATGTAATGCTCTTTTACTGCCCCCTGCCTTTTCTTGCACAAGTCCAGATGAGATTGAGGGGAAAGAGAGCAAAGTGAGACAGGAAAGACCGACAAAAGGCAGAATCTAAGCCTCTGAATAAAGATAATAGAGCCAAACATATGATGATAATGAAATGTTATGAAAATATTTGGAAGATTATATTGCTATGGCTTTGAGAATCACTACAGATTACAATAGGAGGAGTGGAAAGGAAAGTGACATTAAATCTTAGACTAGATCAACTAAAAAAAAAGCAGAAATTGTTCATTTTCATTGACTACAGGGTCCCAATCATAATGTACAATCGCAGAAGTGTTTCAGCACATACAGAGAAGATAGTTAATGCAACACGGAAGTGCCTCTCTTGGGTGAGTCATGTACTCTATTTTGAGCGGTAATGCTTCTATTGTTTTGATTTTATTGTGGTATTTCCTCTATAATCCTTTATCCTTTTGTAAGGCACTTTGTAACCTTGGTTCTGAAATGTGCCACATAAATAAAATTCACTTACTTACTTATAATTTGAACTAAGTATGAAGGGGTTAAACTGTCCCCACATGATCTGTTTCCATAAAATCTAGAAATCCAAATCTTGTGTTGTGAACATTTTGCTGTGATTAGCTCAGATTCTTAATTTAATAAATATTGTTCCCCCACCAGACTCACTTATTTTCAATGGTTGCTCTTATTGGTTTCAATGCTTAAATGTTTTAGTATTTTATAAACTTTTATTTTATAATTGGCTCTTACAAGTTTTATTCTGTTTTAGATTTGTGCACATATTATAATATTGCCATGTATTTTTCCATTGCAACCTATTGTTGTTTTTGTTGCTTGCTCTTCACTTTAACTTGTACAGCACTCCAGTTGTCTTTAAACTGGGCTATAAACTTGACTTGACTAAATAAATGATTCCCATATGTCTCATTTTCATCATCTGGTGGTATACAGTTAACCTGTCCAAACAAAACAAACTAGATTAAACATATACTGTATCAACTATTTAGATGTAAAATGATTGAATTGACTATAGAAAGTAGAAGTGTAGCAGTGTAATCTCTACAGACAGTGTAACCCTAAACTTGACCTTAGTTTATCTTAATCTATCCCTAACCACTAACGCTGTGTAGCTTCAAACTTGCCATTATGATTCCTCCCGTTCATACCGACCATTAAAAGATCCATTCCTAACATGGGTACAAAATCCTGAGTCCAAAGTTTATCTAAAGTTAATATGAGGCTCCAACAATGTGAGTAAATCAAATCAAGTATTTGATCTTTATTTTTAGTTTCGGTATCTCTTTCTGTCCTGACCTACAGTAGAGAGATAGTAACACAAAGAGGGAATTTCATACTAAAAAAAAAAGAATCCCCAGCTTGGGAGTGGCATGACTTTTTATACCTTTTTATTAAATATTACATAGTCTTAATATGCAGTGATATGGTGTGCAACAGTACAATGGTGTACTGAGCATCCTGATAGGACCATATGTCAAAGGTGAAGAGCAGCATCGCATTAAAAGTAAGAACACATGCCACGAATTGCAAAGAATAAGATTATAAATATAATCTGACTTTAAGCATTCTCTGACCTGAGGACATAATCTCCCCAAAGACCACTCAGTCTTCCTCTACTAATCCCACTCTTCCTCATCCCCTCATCTCCCTCAATCTTCAGACCACATCTATCAAATCAAAAGATAGAAATACAAGAGTTCACTCTCCCTCATGTCTCCAAATGTCGGACTTGATTTAGAAATGATCTTGAAGAAGTATCTGCTTTAGCTCTTTTTGTGTTTTTGAAGTACACTGTTCTCTTTCTTGCTCTCAAAAAGTACAATTAGATGAGCCGATAGTTGCTGTGGGTCTTTTAAGTGATGGCCTAGTGCAGGGGTCAGCAACCTGCGGCTCTTCAGCTCCTCTCCAGTGGCTCCCTGTGGATTTTTAAAAAATTTGTGGAAATGAATAACTGTTTTTTTGTTTACATTTTCATTTTTATTTATCATTATTGTAGGTCTATGGTACGATGGTACGACGGAGTATTAGGGCCACATTGAGGAAAAAAAATAAATCTGAGATTTCAAGAATAAAGAAAGAAAAAAAGTTGTAATATTATGTGGATAAAGTCATAATATATATGTATAGTAGTAGTCCTTTTACGTGTTATTTTCTTTTTTCTCGCAAAGTTATGACTTTATTCTCGTAATATTTCGACTTTTTTTCTTGTAAAGTTATGACTTTCTTCTCGTAAAGTTATGACTTTATTTTCGTTATACTACGACTTCTTTTCTCGTAAAGTTATGACTTTATTCTGGTAATATCAATAATTTTTTTCTCGTAAAGTTATGACTTTATTCTCGTTATATTATGACTTTCTTCTCGTAAAGTTGTGACTTTATTCTGGTAATATGATGACTTTTTTTCTCGTAGAGTTTAGACTTTATTCTCGTATTATTATGACTTATTTTCTTGTAAAGTTGTGACTTTATTCTCGTAATATTATGACTTTTTTTCTTGTAAAGTTGTGATTTTGTCAAAATGTGGCCCCCATACCTCACTGCAAATGTTTTGCGGCTCCAGACAGGTTTGTTTTGGGATTTTTTTGCCTAAAATGGCTCTTTTGATAGTAAAGGTTGCCGACCCCCGGCCTAGTGTATCAGATGATATACCTGATACAAAAAAAATATGATTATAACCCAGTTTACCATGATAATTATTCAAATAGTGATTGAACTGTTGATGACTAATATAATTTGTACGAATCAAGGGTTTAAATCTTTCACTATCTGGCTGTGTTTATTATCTACAATCATATCAATATGTTTGATTTTAACAACTGGACTTTTGACTTCCTGACTTTGTAATGGTTATCAACAAAAAACTAAAGTGTAAACTGTTATTAAATGTCTTTGTTGGTGAGTTATTTGTGTGTTTGAGAATGTAATGCCCGAAAGTGGCAAGTTTATGAACATGTGCTATCGTGCACACATTCACAAAACATATATCCTAACCCTGTGCAGACTCTCCTGAGTCTTGAATTCTAACTTCAATTTAAACCGTGCTCCAAGAGATAAAACAATGCAGGCAGTCTCTTAACATGACACTGACAAAGACAACATACTATTCAACTATATTAAATGATCAGCTCCATTTTTTCCATTTAGTTTGAAGTACTGTTATTAGTTAGCTGAGTATAGCAGAAAACAATTATGTGCCGACACCGTGACATCACTCATTGGTTGTGGACTATGGTTTTGAAGCCTCAAGTTTGGCCGTCCCCATTTTGGGTTTGGCCTCAGCCATCGGTCATGTATCGAAAGTAACCCACAAATTGCGAATTCTGATCTGAGATCTGCAAAAAACGTGCAAAAATTCTCACGAGACTCGCTGCCCGATGACCTCTCTTAACCTTAACTATTCAAGATCAATGCCTAACCTTAACCATCTCACAAGAGTTTCCCCAATTTGCTGGTTCCCTTCTAGACACAACCGTCACCATATTGTTTTTTTGCAACCAGAAGTGACACGAGAGGGTGGAGCTACAACTGACCAAAATGTTGATATTAACTTCCATGAACTGAGAAAACACTGTGAAAGGGTTAAAGTTCTAAGACAAAAAAACGGACAACTCCCCGACCGGACAACACCGTGGTAGCGACCTGTCAATCACAAGGTAGCCATGCCCTAAAGCATCCCCTGCTTTATGGTCTATGTGACTCTAAATGGGACCATCATTTACTAAATGAACATCATGCTGTATTGAAGAAGACTTGAAACTA
>CAKAKR010022640.1:0-11672 GCA_916700685.1 Adelosebastes latens
ACTCCTGCTTGCAAGTCTATGCAAATTAGCTTTTCACTTTATATCAGCTTTACAAAACTATAGTGTGTTGTTCTTGAAATGTCATCATTGTTCAACATTTACAGAGACAACGTTGCCTTTTTTCTCCTGAATGCTGAAAAGCCAAAGCCTAAAGACAGATAATTTCGTGCCTTTTGTCGGGGCTGCCGTCGATGTTTCACTGTGGTTTATCTTGCAAACAATCTATAATCATACTTGCACGGCTGCAGTAATGTAATCAGTACATTGTGTAGGTCTCAATATTTTGTTTAATTTTATTTTCATAGTGTCTTTTACTAGTTTGTATGTTTTACTGTGGAGTCATAGTGCCATTAAAAAAGTATAAATCTGTAAAAGAATAAGAAAATAAAAATATGAATGGAAATATAAAGAGGAATAAATAAAAGAATAAATAAATAAATGTGGAAATATAAAGACAAATAATAAAATATAAATTAAAAAAAGCATTTTTATTTGTTAATTTATTTCCCTATATATTTATTTAAATATTTAAAAACATTTATTTATTCATTGCATACAAATTACTGTATTTTAAAAATGTAAAATATATATGTGCGCATGAATTGACAACTCAATCTGGACAGGAAGTCCCGCCCAAAGCTCGTTGATTGACAGCTTGGCCCTTCAAGGAATAGCAAAAGCAATAGGGAAAAGAATAAGGAAAAGTAAAGGGATAAAAATAAATAAATGATATTAAATTAAAAATAAATACATCTTTTGTTTTTTTCAGAAAAAAGAGCAATTTATATGCAAAAATTAGATAAATATATATATTTTAAAATATATAAATACATATATACAAAATAAATGAACAAATAAATGAAAATCCTTATAATGATTAATTTATATTGTTATTTGTCTTTATATTTCCACATTTATTTATTCTTTTTTTTATTCCGCTCTATGTTTCCACATTTATTTTCTAATTCTTTTACAGATGTATTCTTTTTTATGGCACTCCTATAACTACATATTTTACTGCCAGTAGAGGGCTCTTGATTCACATGAAGTGTCTACTGCCTGAGAGTTTGGCTTTGAACTGAATATCTATTGCACTACTAACTCTACTTTGCAACCATCCCTGTAACATGATAATGGTTGAAATTCAATGGATGCTTTTTTAGTTTTCTAACATGTTGCCATGTGATAGTCTGAGACTTACAAAAAGCCACTTTTCATTTCATTAAAAAAAACACATTTTAGCATATCTGGATTGTCTTTGTGAAACGGGATCATGTGTTTTGCATGAAAAATTGACTGTGGATTTTCTGCTTTGAGCCGGCGCACAATGAGCAATTTGCATTTCAAAGCCAGCCTCATTTTCACCACCTTGGTCTGTATTACGACGAGTGCGCCAACATCCCCCCTTCCCATCCTCAGAGCATCACAAGCTGCATGTTTTGCTTAAAGGTGCGAGTAATGTGGCTTACATAAGTGAAGTCTCTGTGCTTTGCTGTATAATCTGAGAGGGGGGAGAACATGTCCAGGTTGGCTTTGCAGCTCCAGTGATATGGCGCAGAGAGCTTTTCTCAAGGCTATAAATAGTGTCCATATTGGAGATGCGGATGTCCTAAAGTCTTCTTTCTGTTGTGGCCTCAAAGTGCTGCCTCAGAGGAGACAAATGGCTTCACTTCTTCTACACCTTTTCTCACTTGACTACTTCTCATGCACACTCAAAATGAAAAGCCCCCCACCAGCCGGGGGACAAAGAGGGATGAATATTTGATGTCGGTATTTGTGTATTTTCTCTCCAGCCGAGACTGTTTGCCGTGATACCTCCTGAAATATATAGGTCAAAAGGAAATCAGTGGGGGCCTCCCATTTGGTTCGCTTTTACTTTTAGAGACAAAACAGAACACTTCCCTGATTTCTAGAAAAAGTGCTTTAATTATTTACATGTGGACTTGCTGCACCCTTTCAGGGGCTTGATACAATCTTAGATACACACACACGTGCAGGGGATGCACTGTCTTACTGGAGATGTCAGACACGTGCATACAGGAGTCGTGTCAATCGATAGCATCTGTCTGCATCATCGGTATTAGTGGTACATGGGAGCTGTGAAGGTCTGCCTTTAAATTAGCCACTTCCCATCACACCCCTGGAACTTTCTCTTCTTCTCCTAAATGACAATATAAAGGATTTTGGTTTGAATTTTGAGTGACTCGTCGCAAGAAAATGTGACTCAAATCTCATATTACAAAAAGAAATCAAACAATAACAATGGTATGTTTCACTTGAGGGTTTTTTAAATACTTGGATGCCAAGTGACCCGTGTTTTATTAGTAATTTTCTTGTTTTATATGGTAATTTTGAAGAAAAAACTCCTACTAACATGAAGGAAAATGAAAATAAATAAATTACCAACACAAAATGATGAAAATATTGTCCAGAAACCCTCACAGGTACTGCATTTAGCATAAAAAATATGCTCAAATCATAACATGGGAAACTGCAGCCCAACAGGCAACAACAGCTGTCAGTGTGTCAGTGTGCTGACTTGACTATGACTTGCCCCAAAACTGCATGTGATTATCATAAAGTGGGCATGTCTGTAAAGGGGAGACTCGTGGGTACCCATAGAACCCATTTTCATTCACATATCTTGAGGTCAGAGGTCAAGGAACCCCTTTGAATATGGCCATGCCAGTTTTTCCTCGCCAAAATTTAGCCTAAGTTTGGAGCGTAGTTTAACCTCCTTCGTGACAAGCTAGTATGACATGGTTGGTACCAATGGATTCCTTAGGGTTACTTAGTTTCATATGATAACAGTATCTTCTCGCTGAGCCTGCTACAACCTCCGAAAGATCAATTGCGTTAATGCGATAAAGTATGTAGTGGCATTAAAAAGCCCCAGAAATTACATAAATCTAAATAAAATAAAAATACTAAATATATACTTTAAAATATATAAATAAATAAAATAAGTAAATAAAAAGAAGAAAAAAAACAAATAAATTGATAAAAATAAAAAAGTTGAATTAAATTTATATTTAAAAAAAAAAAGATAAATAAATAAACCCAACTGACCATCAAGACATTGTAAAATCACCAAAAATGTACTAACATATGTGATAAATTCCAAAAGTCCTGGCACATATTAGACAGTTTAAATCTTATAAATCCTAATCTGGTGGGGTTACAGAAAAGTTCTGAAAATAAATCAAATGCGTTTGACACCTCTTATAGGATGAGTCTGTCGACCTTTTGAGGGCGTACTTAATTTTCTCCAACTGGAGGAAGAACATGGTGTCACTGACCCACGTATAGTGTAAAGCGTCTTGAGATAACTTCTGTTGTGATTTGACGCTATACAAAAATAAATTGATTTGATTTGATTTGATTTGATAAAGTTTCACAGATAGATTTAACCATAATCTGAATGAAAAATCTAATTTTGTGATCTATTGAGATTAGTCCATGTTTTACCTTAATCCCCATCCCCATCACTGGCCTCTAATAATAATCATAATAATTAATACTGTCTCATAGACAATCAGTCAAAGTAAGCATTGACCAAATTGTTGATTTGCAGTGGATTTTCTCCAGCCGTCCAATGAGGAATGGACGGTAAGGAAACATTTGGTTGCCAGGGATGTAATCCCGCTTTAAACTTCATGAGTGCATATAAGCAAATTACAAACCCGAGGATTAGATGAACAACACATAATGAGATGCAGCAGCAGATATCACTATCCAGCCTGCAGAGCTGCAGAGCTGCACGGCTCGAGGCTCATCCTCTGATATTTGACAAAATGGGACAATAAAACCCGTCTGACCTGTTCCTTTTATTTGTGTGTGCACTCTGTAGACGTCCGGCTGAAGAAGAGCAGCACACCGTCCGCTACAAGTAACATATTGCTCTATAAATGGCTTCAACTTTGTGTTTTTTCACTGCATGAGTTTGAGGTTTTAAGGGTGTCATTTCAATCCAGTGGGATGGTTTTAGGAATTTACATAATTCCAACTATAGTTTTCTTGGTGAGCGCCAAATGGATTTCCCCTGCAGGAAAAAGAAATTAGTTGAGTTGTTACATAACCACTTACATTGTTAAAGCTGTGCTAAACTTAAGTGGGGAAAATGTATAGGCACAGTGTGTACCGTATTAAGCTTTAAAGCCAGGCCCTGTGTGCGCTATAGCTCCAGATGAGACTCACAATCCTCATAAAGGCACTGAAGCCCCTTAATAATACAGAGCACTGTCAGCAGTTATGGTGAACGAGCATTCAGCATCTCTGCAGCTCAGCTGTCTGCTCTGAGGCTGCAGATAAGCACATATATATATAATCTTCTATATGATTCCATTGTCTGCTTTTAGATCATTTGCTTCTTAAGGATATCAGTCTTACGTGACGCCGGCCTCCTTGGAGATCTGATGGATTATGTGGAGCAGAAGAAAGCTCACAGAGCGGGGCAGATGTGTCAGGGGACGATCCAGATGAGGAACAGGCAGCTATACGTTCTGGAGGTATACAATCTGCTCTGAAATGAGAGATCAAATCATGAAATAAAAGATAACAACCTGTTCAGTGCTGTATCAATACCTGGATTCACTGAACAGATGAGGCTTTGGGAAGCAAAGTCCAAATCAATAAATGCATGGTTTGTAATGCTGTAATATTTATACAACTGCTTAACTCTAAACACAGTTCGCTCCATTTTCCAGAATCACCAACTGAAAGAAATCACTGTATTTCTGAGAAGCAGCAATCTTTTTGGCTTGTGGCCCCCTAAAATGTATACTTGTGACCCTCTCATTGAAGATCATGACTTTAGTGTGGACACGAATTGTGATCAGCTTAACCAAAGCCATTTACCTACTCAGATTCTTATAAAGGATTTTTAGGGGCCCAAACAGGTAAAACAACCCAGTATTTCACAAGATTAAAGAAGCAAATAGACAAAAGTTATAAAGAAGAAACTTCATTTTGTGTAACATAAATATTTTTTTCATTTCTCATCTCTTTAGTCTTCTTGTGGCCCTTCTGATCTATGTTGAGAGCACTAGATCCTGACCCCGAGGTTGTTTCCCATTCCCACAATACAAATAATGATTATAATATTGATTGACGATTACCCCGCCACAATTCTATTCCTGTCAGTGTAAAGAAGGTTGGCAGCATTCAACTATCTTGTAGGGAAGTCAGATTTAAAGAAATATAATTCAGCAGCTAAATATGGAAAATCCAAATAATTAGAAACCTACAACTTTAACTTTGTAGACTTTTATTTGGTAGTTGGTAAAAATTTACTGAAGGGTTGGTGGGTGGTGTGTTTGTGGACTCAAACATCAGTATTTGGGCAATACAGTAGTAATTTTATACCCAAGACAGAAAAAAATACATGCAGAAAGTAGGAAAAAGTCTTTAGAAACACACTTCTGAACACAGAAAGTACAATATTTCCCTCTGAAATGTAGAATATAAAGTAGCATGAAATGGAAATACTCAAGTAAAGTACAAGTACCTCAAAGTTGTAATTAAGTACAGTACTTTTTTAATTTATTTTTTTGCCCGCCAGCACTTACTTTGTTTTCATTCTTTTTCGAATTATTAGCCAATGAAGGAAAATAAAAGTGATAATACTAATAATAATCATAATCTTAGTCAAACCATATTACTTTAAAAAAGAAAAGAAAAGAAAAGAAAAAAAGCAGGGGTGAATAAGCTGGCCACCTTAACAACATATAAACAAATAAACAGACAACGACAAAAAAAAAAGTTTAAAGGTGCCATATTGTAAAAAGTAAGATTTTCATGTCTTTTATATTATAAAGTAGGTTTAAGTGCTATATAAATATTGTGAAAGTATCAAAGCACTCAATATACAGAGAAATATACAAAGCCCGTATTCAGAAATTGTGCGTTTGAAACAAGCCGATAGGATATCTTACCATTTGTGATGTCACAAATATACAATATTTAGACCATTACACGGTTTTAAACGTAAACATTATTTTTTTAATATTATTTTTATTGACAAATTTTAATGACAACACATACATCAAACCAAAATCAAAACCCGTAACCCAACCCGAAAGTTCCCGCACCTGCACTCGCACACTCATACACACACCCACACACATTTACACCCAGGGAGGAGTGATACAAATAACTAAGAGAGAATTATCTAAACCGCATGTCAAGGACAAAACATACATATCATTACATACAGCATCGTCCACGTGATAGTTAAATGCAAGCCGTCCATAGTGGGAGTATTCAACAACAGAACAGAGGAAAGGAAAAACAAAACAATCAATATACAAATAGAAATATTGTCAAACTGAGTCCAAATATTGCAGAAAGGGGCCCCAAGATTCTTCCCATTTATGTTGACATTTTAAATTATTGGCTCGCAATTTCTCCACGTGGACGTGAACGTAAACGTAAACATTCTAAATGTGTCCCAGTTTATTTCCTGTTGCAGTGTAGGTAAATAACATCAGCTGACAGGAAATAAACATGGACCCAAACTGTTGCCAGGCAACGCAATTGTGTTGTAATTCCATTGCAATTCGGTTGAAATGCACTAAAACGGCACGTTTCAGACAGAGGGTAAATACAGGTATATTCAAGCAGACAGTACGAGGAAAATAAAGTTTTTTTTTTTAACATTACAGCATGTAAACATGTTCTAATAGAAACACAAAATACAAGTATGAACCAGAAAATTAGCATGATATGGGACCTTTAAGAGTAGACATGGACACATATATGTAAACAGACAAATATCAACAATGACAGAAAACAACGAGCTGACAAACATAGAACAGAGACATAGAAAAAATAAAATAATAAAATAAGTACAGTACTTGAGTGAATGTTATAGGTATATCTTTTAAAATAATTTTCATAATGGTAATTAAAGCGGCGGTGGGAGCCAGGTGCGTCTAAAAACAACGCCCCGCCTACTTTTACCTTAAATGTCCAATTTTCAAAATTGACCCGGTCTGGTTTGACCGTTTAGAAAGCCTAAACTATAAATTATCACCCAATTTTGTGTTACACCTTTTTAGCCAACTTCATTCCAACTCATTACCACAAGTTTTACACTTTTTTTTGGAATTTATGGTCAATAAACCTCATTTATGTGAAATTATACCTAATTTTTGAGTAAAAATCCCCCAGAAATTATAAATTATTTTAAACCAAATAAAGGTAAAACAAAATAAAAAAAAATAAAAAATGAAAATAAGTAAATATTTGCAGCCAGACAAGCAATTTCAAAACATCTCTACTAGGATTTGTGATGCATGTGTCAACATTTTCTGACATTTTTAGGACCAAATAGTTACCCAATTAGAGACATAGAAAAATAAAATAATAAAACAAGTACAGTACTTCAGTGAATGTTATAGGTATATCTTTTTAAAATAATTTTCCTAATGGTAATTAAAGTGGCTTGGTGAGCCAGGTGCGTCTAAAAACAACGCCCCGCCTACTTTTACCTTAAATGTCCATTGCACGGAAATATGATTGGCACAGAGCTCCAGCTGCTTCAACGGTGAGACATGGCGGAGTTAGTAGGCTGAGAGAGAGAAAGAGAGAAAGAGAGGAGCTCTGGAAGAGTTTAAACACTTTCCAACATGTCGAAAGAAGTTGATTTAAGCACGTTAACGTCTTCGTAACGTGGTCGGAGCGGAGCTTAAAGAGGCAGACACGGTTTAAGGACGTTTACCGGAGCGCTTGGTGGTAAAATGTGTTGTCATCTTGGTGCAGCAGTCAACAGCCGCCTTGGGCAACAAATATGGCTACTTCTTGTGTATCCTTCACTTCGGGTTGTCCCGTCTGGAGAGCCGAGCGGCGGGATAGTTTCGACAGTAGTAGCTCCGAAGTAAAGAAGTAAAAGAGTTTAGTGTCCTACTCCGAAGCTACTACCTTGTTGTTGTGGTTATTATGGAGCCCAAGCATAAAGAGTTGTTGGAGAAATGTTACCAGAACTTGGTGGAGTCGATCACAGACGCGGACCGAGTCGTGGATATTTTGGCTCACTGCGGGACTGCTCTCAGCCAGGCTGAACGCTTCGAGCTGGGACACAACTGCTCCTCCAACTCGGAGAAAGTGGACCTCCTGCTGAAGATACTGATCAGTAAGGAGGACAGAGACCATTTCGCAGAGTTTTGCTCGGCCCTGGAGAAGACGCACCCTCACCTGCACTCTGTGCTGCTGCTCAACGGATCCACAGGACCAGTGGATCACACCACCGGTAAGAATAAAGCACTATAACTATATTAATATGAATACTCTAATATGTATATATAGAGGTCCTTTGTATAAGCCTGTGGCTTCTTGACCTCTCCTGACACATTACTTTTTTTTTTTTTTTCATTGACTGGATTTTGTGCAGTTTTATATATGTGCAAATAAATAAATAAATAAAAATAAATAAATACATTTTTTTTTTTAAATATTATAATATTTATAATATTCTGACTAAACTTTGACATATACCAGCCTGTGATAATCCATCAACATTATGTTACTCTGATAATAACATGATCTAACTAACATTATTTTTATTTATTTATTTATTTGTATTTATTTATTTATTTGCAATTTGAATTTTTTTTTTTTTTTTTTTTTAAGTGTAAAACTTGTTGGAATGAAGTTGGCTAAAAAAAGTGTCATTGTGATGTCATTGAATTTTTTTTTTAAAATATTATAATATTTATAATTTTCTGACTAAACTTTGACATATACCAGCATGTGATAATCCATCAACATTATGTTACTCTGATAATAACATGATCTGACTAACATTATTTTTATTTATTTATTTGTTTTTATTTATTTATTTATTTGCACATATATAAAACTGCACAAAATCCAGTCAATGAAAAAAAAAAAAGTACTCTGTGCATGATCTAACTAACATTATTTTTATTTATTTATTTATTTTTATTTATTTATTTATTTGCACATATATAAAACTGCACAAAATCCAGTCAATGGAAAAAAACAAAACAAGTTATGTGTCAGTAGAGGTCAAGAAGCCACAGGTTTATACAAAGGACCTCCCCCCCAACCCCAGGAGAAAAAAACAACAATAGCAAATAGGAAGAAAGATCTAAACTAACATAATTTTAAAAAATACAACAAAAGTTAAACAACAACAAGAAGTATACAAAATGTGCAGAAAAACCTAACCAAACAGTGGAAAACAATCCAATAAAAACAATGAAATACATACAAAAAACAGTACAGAAGAAAAGAAAAATATATCTAAACATATAAAAAGATAATGATCATTTCCTTTTAAAATGCTCGAAGGATAACGAGCTCTTGATAACATGTATTTTGGTGTTCCATATTTGTACACCACGATATCCGAGGGAGTACTGGCCATGTTTTGTTTTGTAAAAAGGCAGGTGAAGATGATTAACCTGTCTAGTATTATGTGAATGAATTTGAGAATTAGATTAGGGGGTATTATTGACCATATGACAACTTGATGAAGGGCATGACTTTTCCTTTGGGCAGGAATAAATGGAGAGAGAGAGAGAGAAGAGAGAGGAGAGAGAGAGCTGTACAATCATGTGACCTGATGCTTATTTACACTCCCACTACTGTGCTTGTTTCCCTTTGCCATGTCACTAAAAAGCACAGCGCTGCTGCCAGCCCTTTGTGAAAGTATTTAATGGACCCTAAAAAAAGACTGAAATAATCAATGTAATGACAGCAGGGCTGCCCTGAAGTTGTGAATCAATAACCCACTGTCACAGTCACAATGAATGAGTGAGGAATTCAATGAGTTGTTAATGCACACAGTGACTTACTTTAGTGAGAATATAGTGGAGAATGTTTCATTTGTGTCTTGGTACAAAACTAACTTATTTTCATTCATCGTATTCATTCATTGTATTAATTGGATAATTATTTGGTCAATAAAATGTCAGAAATGTTGTCACATGCATCACAAATCCCAGAGATGGTCTTGAAATTGCTTGTCTGGCTGCAAATATTTACTTATTTTCATTATTATTGATTAGTCTGCTCATAATTTTCTTTACAAGAGCTGCAACTGTTAATCGATTAGTTTGTCAACTATTAAATTAATCTTCAACTATTTTGATAATCGTCAACTAATTTAGTAATTGCAAAAATGCTTCTTAAATGTGAATATTTTCTGGTTTCTTTACTCCTCTATGACAGTAAACTGAATATCTTTGGACAAAACAAAACATTTGAGGACGTCGTCTTGGGCTTTGTGAAACACTTTTCACCATTTTCTGACATTTTATAGACCAAACAACTTATCGATTAATCGAGAAAATAATCAACAGATTAATCGACAATGAAAATAATCTTTAGTTGCAGGCCTATTCTTTATGATTTAATCGATTACTAATGAAAATAGTAAAAAAGTGTCCATCAAAATATCAAGGTGACTTTTTCAAATGGCTTCTTTTGTCCAACCAACAGCCCAAAACAAAGATATTTAGTTGACTATCACATTAGACAGAGAAAATCTATACAATTGAGAAGCTGGATGAGGGAATGTTTGGCATTTTTGCTTGGAAAAATAGTTGGTTATATTAATTTTCTATTGATCGATCAATCGATTAAACATTTCCCCTCTAATGTCTTGTTTTGTCCCAACAACAGTCCAAAATACCGAGACAAAACAGAGAAAAGAAAAGCATCACATCCTCACATTTGAGACGAGAATCGGCAAATGTTTGGCATTTCTGCTCAATAAACGATTTGGATCAGCTAATAAATATACCATCTACCTATTTCAGCAC
This sequence comes from Adelosebastes latens, assembly GCA_916700685.1. Classification (NCBI taxonomy): domain Eukaryota; kingdom Metazoa; phylum Chordata; class Actinopteri; order Perciformes; family Sebastidae; genus Adelosebastes; species Adelosebastes latens. Next base: position 10,788 of record CAKAKR010022640.1, read on the forward strand.
TATACAGTACACGTTTTTTGTAGTAAAACATATTCAGAATAACCTTTTTTTAGGGGTTATCCACAGAGATCAATAAGCTATTCTTTCAATTCTTATTCTAGTGTGACATAAAATGATCTGGTGAGTTAAAGAAATAGCTATATTACACATTGGCATTAGAGTTAATGCTCTAAAATACACATATATTCCACCTTCATGCCTTGTCGTTTCAGCCTAATCTAATATACTGGATATTTTCTTCGTTAACATACAAACAAACATATTGTAGATGACACACACCTCAGCCTCCTGTCTGATTCTTTTCGGATGTATGCACTCTTATCTGTAGTTCATTCAGAGTAATATCAGTGTCATTTTGTCCTGTTTGCTCACAAAAATATACCACCTTTTCCCACTTAGTGATTTTTAAAATATGCTTTTCTTCCTCACAGCTAAATATGCTTGCTGTTTTCATGATCATCAAATTCAGCTTAAGCCAAACCGGTCATGATTTATGTCCCAAAACTTGCATATATAGGTAATATTCAGCAGCAGTAATGCATACACACAAGTACACGGTCCTTGCTCAGCACCTCTACTGCACCTTTGCATTTCAAAAGCAATATTTGCATAGTTACTTTTGTACAGCTATGGCGTCATACTCGGTGAGCTGAATGGTGAGGTGTTAATTATGCATTTATTCTGTCCTCATTATTTATGAGAGAACTGAAGCTGCAGTCTATTTCTCTAAGCATTTCCGTTTTTGCGCTGCATTTCACAATCGTGCAGCGAGTCTAAAACCTGAGTAGTGATAGGCTTCCTGCTGCTGTGTAGGAGGGTTGTTGTACACATGAACATGTTTTGGGCTGGTCTCCGTAGTCTGCGGCTCCCTGTTGGTAGTCACAC